>WBNM01022330.1:41488-174580 GCA_013399055.1 Ramphastos sulfuratus | reverse complement strand
CCCCCCCCCCCCCCCCCAGGGGGTTAACCATTTACATCCACTCACTTAGGTTGCTGAAAACTTTTGTATGGTTTCCTGGTAGAAAGCTTTTTGCCATTGGACACTCTGAATTATTTTTCCATTCTCCATGCTAATCTACATGTGCAGGACAAGCTCTTTTACAGGTAGTGACACTGAAGAGGCTAAGCAATGTCTGCTGTTGTCCGGATAAATGTTACCATAAATGTTCTGTGTGACTCAAACAGAAAATGGGATGATCCCATGGGAAATTTCTTGCAGAAAATGCTACAAGTAAACCTCAATTTTTAGAATTTTTCAGGAAATTAAGTCTGTCATTCTTGCATTTTGTAAGAGTTTTGAGGATATGATATAACCTATAGGCTGAAAGGCCTCCAGATAAGTGGACTTCTAGTGTGATATTGCACAGAAGTCAGCCTAATTTCACAAGAAGTTTGAAAAGAACTGTTGTGACTTAGAAGATCCCCTATGTAGATTTTTATTTAGGAAAATAACACTTTTGATGCCTGTCTGTTATTGAGTCCTTGCTGACATGTACTGTCAAATTATTTTATTCCTGCCTTTGTAGAAATGCTTCAACTTTTAAGTTATAACAAGACATTCTAAGCACAGAACAGGTTGCAATTACTTTGCTCTCCAACATGGGGTTGATTGGTGCTCCTGGATTTTACTGTGAACAGATAGATACACCCTTCCTACAGTATTGTCAGTTTCTTATACCCAACCTCTTTTCTTTAGCATCAAGCTTCTTATGCGAAAAGAGCAGCATATATGTCTATGCTGAGATGGAAAGGGCTTGTTCAGTTTGCAGGGGAAGCTTTTGAACAGGAAGAATAAATTTGTCATAATTGTCTGCTTCCTCTCTGTGGCACTGTAGGAAGCTCAGCAGGGGAGTCAGTCATCACCAAGGCAGAATCCAACCAGAGTGGGGAGTCCCTGCTACCAGAAACAGCTCAGCTATTGTCTTCACTGTCTTCACTTCAGCCCAAGATATTTGCACAACTTCAGGTACAGTCAACTTGTCTGCAGAACTAATATGAAATGCTGAAGGCATTTGAAGTTCTGTCTCAGCTAACGATCTACCCTAAGTGGTTAGATAACACAGCCTTTGAAATAGCTGTCAATGCTTACTTTGCCCTCTCACGTGTCACAGTTAACATACAGCTGTGGTGCACAAGATCCCACTGTCATCTTTTGAACCCTTGGAAGTTAGAGTCTCATGATATGAAGGCAAAACCAAACTGATGAAGGTAGTGGGCTTCTGCCTCAAACCAAGCACCTATTCATTTTCCACGTGATCAAGTTGTTTTGTGATGGAAATGCTGCAGAACTGAGGGGAGATAAGTCAGTCTTTTTGATTCCCTTTTAAGTCCTCCCTAAAACTGCTCCCAGCTCAGATCTCTAAACTTCCAGGTTGAAAGGATGAAGAATGGGAATAAGAACATTGTGCTAAAAGAGCTTCTTCTAGAGTTTATCTCCAATCAAAAATGTCCCTCGTAGCCTTCTTCCCTAACTGCTTCTTTTGGAAAGCTACCTTTGTACTTCCTGAACCCCAATGAAGTGCACGGTCTTTTCCCTAGAAGTACCATCTGCAGTAAGATACTCTTCTACTTGCTATTCCCCTCTGTTTCTGAAGGCATCCTGGCTCCACCTCATGCTCTTTCTCAAAGCAGTATGCTTAACTTTTAGTGCCTTCTCCTTGTGGGAATGGGCAGGATTGATGAATGATTTGAAACTGAATATTAATCCAAAATTAGAACTTTATGGTCATCGGTAGTGTTCTAGATGCTGCTGGATAGCATTATCCTAATTGTTTTCTAATACAACTTTAGCCTAGGGTTGCTGAGATTGACTGTATGAAAGAGATGATGTATAGGAAGTCAGAAGCTATCTGGTTGCAGCATTGCAAAAAACCTACCATTAAATGCAAATTCCTCCTGCTGTAAATACTGGTATGTTAGTTCTGCCTTCTCTTTCACAGGGATTACAGCTTCAGTCAACTTTTACTTCTACAAATGGACCAAGAGCCCTTATTGTAAATAGCAATTCCCCTCCCAGCCCTGCAAGCCTGGATTCCATAGGGAGTGCAATAACCAACCATTCTCTAGTACTTAGTCGGGGACGCAGTTTGCAAGCAAGTGCTGGCCTAACACAGCATAGTGCTGCTGCCTTGGCTTCTGGGACTCCACCTGGCCCTGGTCAGAGTCTAGTCACCATGGGCCAGCTGGTAACAGTTGGAGGAGTAGATGACTCCAGAAGCTTAGAAGGAGGAGTCCATCAGATTCTCTTGGGAGATATACAGACTATTCCAGTACGGATTGTGAGCAGCCATCCAGAACTCAGTAAGTCGCAGTGTTCCAAATAATATGTAAATATATGAAATAGAGTGGATTTTGTTCTGTGTGTCTCAAAGAAAGGAGGAAAATGTGTTGATAGTGGGGAACTCCAGCATCAACTTCTGTCAACTGAATCTAATTAGTTTTTATACCAACCCAAAACTTAGTTTTTGACATAAAAAGATGACTTCTTAAACTGCTTACCACTTTCTTTGACCAAATACCAACTTACCTGATGAACACAATGTTTTTTACAAAAAAATCCTAATATTTAGGTAAAATAATCACAGCATGTTAGAAGTTGGAAGGGACCACTGAAGATCATCTAGTCCAAAGCCCCTGCTTAAAGCAAGTTGGCCTAGATGAGGTTGCATAGGAACATATCATCTATGACTTCTAAAAAGATGACTGTTGAGTAGTTTTGCAGGAACGTCTATGTACAGATGTGCTAGATCATAGCCTACATCTTCATAGTACCATAACAATAATTTTTTCCATATGTCCTGATGACTTACAGGTCAACCAAATTTCATTTGTACTAAATTCTGTAATATCCTGAAGATGGAAATATAAGACTACGAGAAGAAATAAAAGGGCAGATGAAGAAATATACTGAAATTCATATATGTTAAAGTAATATTGGGTTATTTAGCAGTACTGTAAAAGCTTTAAGAGATTTTCTGCCTACTGTACTCAGGTGTTTGTGTAACTGGTTGCTCTCTCTTTTTATAAGTGAATTTTACTACTCTCCTGAGAAACTGTTTTCAGAGTGAAAGAATTTCAGAGAGGTTATCAAATGCACCTCCTCCATTCTGTTGTCTAACCTATTTGTTCAATATAGATGTTGATGCCTTTCAAAAATTTTGAGAGTTGTAAGTGAATTTTTGAAGAAATACAACTTTGCACAAAAAGAAATGTAGTAAAATATAAAATTATGTAATAGCAAGGACTAAACTCAATGTTCCTTCAGGATTTCCTCTTTTGTCTGCTTGAAGTCTCAGTCTATCATCAGCAGCCTGAATTTGGAAAATTGTGAGTTTATCCATATTATGAGAATATTGATGCCATTCCAAAGTTGCATGGAGGAGTTGCCTATAAATTTTTTTTTTTTTTAACTTTTTTTTTCTTTTCTCCCCAGAGACAAGTTCTTTGTCTGGAGAGCAGGGGGACAAAAACCAGTTTTGTCTTAAGCTCTGAAACATTGCTCCCTTTTACTTGAAGTAAACACCATATACTTGAGCTCAATAGTTCAGTCAGTGTGTACTTCATTTTTTTTTCTTCCTATACTTGTTACACATGTGTGCACTTGGTTAGAATAGTTCTGCCTGTTCTGGATTTGCCTTTGTCCAAGTGCTAACTTAAGAATAAACTACTTCCTTCTGAAGATGTATGTGCAGTCATTGAGAAATGGCCAAGCATGTTTTAAGTGTGAGTTGTTCTTTAAATCAGCATGCTTTAGAGTTAATTTTTTCAGCAACAGCACCTCCACTCCTCCTTTCCTCTGGAAAATAAATAATCTCATTTTCCTTAGGAAAAACAAAAGACATTTTATGTGAGAGTAATTTTGCATCTCCAAACATCTTTTAATAAAAGATTTTAAATACTTGAGGGTGCCCTTACTGTAGTAAATTCACGTTAACTTGCAGTGTCTTGTAACGCTACGTGTTTAGCACAGTAGATGACATAATGGGCTGTTACACTAGACAATGTTTACCTTCACAAATGCATTGCCTTGAGTTTCTGAAATATTTTTCTTTTAAATGCATAATATTATTTGGGCTGAAGCATTGTCAGTGGAGTTTGTACTTCAACGGTTTTTGTTTTGTTTTTTAAGCTGAAGAAAATACTGAAGGTGTTATCTGTGTGAGCCAAGTTAAACAAGAGCCAAGAGAAAAAGCATTGTCTGTGGAGCCAGATAAAATCAGAGACTGCCATAGTTCCTCAGCTATTTAAATCTGTGAAGCCTGGAAGGATTTTTCAAACTGGAGGACTCAAAATGTCTTAGAAGGAAAGGCTGGTGCTCTCAAAGTAATGCCATTCTTTTTAAATCCTTTTGTGATGTTCAAACTAGATACGTTTTGCACTAGTCCTGACAGACAGCGTTTTGATTTATGACTGATGTGGCTCCTTGCCAATTCCAGGTTATTCATTTGCCATGTGGAATACCACCTCTCTCTTCTAGTTCAAGTTTTGAATAATTTGGATGCTACCCAAATGGCCTCATTTGGTCAATGTTTCTGAAGGTCTTCCACAATTTAATTCCTTAGCTTTAGAACATGGATACAATGCTCGGTTTGCTCTTCTCCTTGAGACCTTCAACTATTCTGACACTACAGAGACCACATAATCTGTCATCTCCAAGATCCCACAATCCAGCAGCAAAGTGTATCGATGCAATTTTGTGACAAAATGAAGGCACAAGATGCTAAATTTCAAAGTGAAGGACGTGGATGCTTAAAAAAATGCAACTTTGACCTGATCATAATGTTAATGGTGTGAAGATCAAGGAGAGGAAAAAGGTGAGGTTGCCAGGTGAAGGTAAAGTTGTAGGGTTAATGAAAGGTGGGTGAATTGTGGCAGTGGGTGTTTTCAGTTTTACAGTTCCGACTTACCTTCTGGCTTTGTAAGCAGGTTCGTTGCTACATGCAGCTGTTGTAATGATACTGTGTTAACAGTTGGCCGTAACTAAATTCAGGAGTCTTGTCTTACAGAAGGTGATCGGTCCTGCCACTTCAGCTTATCTACCTTTTCCTTTATGCACTTATACTTATCTGAGCTGACAGTGTGGTTTACAGAATCACAGAATTAATCAGGTTGGAAAAGACCTTCAAGATCATCAAGTCCAGCCTATCACTCAAGACCATCTAATCAACTAAATCACAGCACCAAGTGCCACATCCAGTCTTTTTAAACACTTCCAGAGACAGTGACTCCACCACCTCCCCAGGCAGCCCATTACAATGGGCAATCACTTTCTGCAAATAACTTCTTCCTAACATCCAGTCTGAACCTGCCCTGGCACAGCATGAGATTGTGTTCTCTCGTTCTGTCACTGGCTGCCCGGGAGAAGAGACTGACCCCCACCTGGCTATAACCTCCCCCTAGGTAGTCGTAGACAGTGATAAGGTCCCCCATGAGCCTCCTTTTCTCCAGGCTAAACAATCCCAGCTCCCTCAACCACTCCTTCTAGGGCTTGTGTTCCAGCCCATTCACCAGCCCTGTTGCCCTTCTCTGGACATGTTCAAGCATCTCAACATCTTTCTTAAATTGAGGGGCCCAGAAATGGACACAGTACTCAAGGTGTGGTTTAGAACCAGTGCTGCTGCTGCCGGGTTCATGAATAGACTACTGACAAAGAGAGTCCCGAGGAAACAAAACAAGTAATATAAATCCAAGCAGCATGTGCAAGTCACTATAACATTCAGAAAACAAAGTTATCTTTTTCAACAGTGGCAGATTCTAAAACTGTAGGACTATATTACTTTAAATTATTACTTGTATTCTTTAAAAAAAAAAAAGCCCTAAATATGATAAATATATATTAGCAATACTTAAACCAAACCCACAATGAATGGCAAGCACTGAATTGCTTAGAGACAGACATGTTTCTCTAAGAAAAAAAAATACACCTGCAAATAACATGGAATCCATTTAAAGCAATAAATAAAACTGATTCCAACAGATGTCAATTTAAATAATGACATTGCTTCAGATGTTGAATTCTTAAAGTAATATTCAGAGTATTTTGTATGCAGCAGTATCAGCAGTGCTGTTCTGAGTTCCTGCTAAGTGGCTAAGAGCTTGATTATAAAATTGGGCTTTTTTTTCCCTGCTTGCTGTAAAATGCAGTTGAAGGATTTTGTCTTTTTCAGACTTTAAAAACAAACCAACAAAAAATCCTGCCCCCTCCCTTCCCCCAATAAGAAAAAGATTGGCTTGTTTATATAGAGGAGAAAGTGTTAGAAGTACTATTTAGAATCATAAAATTATTTCAGTTGGAAAATACCTCTAAGATCGAGTCCAACCATCAACCTAACACCAGCATGGCAATTAAACCACATCCTAGAGTGCCATGTCCATGTTTTGTGAATGCCTCCAGGGGCAGTGACTCCAGCACCTCCTTGAGTAACCTGTTCCAATGCCTGACCGCTCTTTCTGTAAAGAAATTTTTCCTGATACCCAACCTAAACCTCCCCTGGCACAACTTGAGGCCATTTTCTCTCATGGAGCATAAAGATTAACATTTTCAAATTGTATGATCTGTTAACATTCAAGACATTCACAAACATCATTCAAATAGTGGCCATTTAAAATAAATTTTTAGTTTTCTTTCAAATATTTAAAGCTAAAACTTTAACAAGTGCCACACTGAATGTAGGTTCCTAATGCCTTTATACACAGCATGTGTTAAATAGATACGTGTAGATATCTCAGTGTTATCTTAAAATAGCTTAACTTCTGTGAGATTAACATTATTAAAGCTGTTCATTTTAAACTAGTGTTTATAGGTTAGCTTAAATTAGAATTTCCCAACAGGATCGTACTACTTATTTGAAAAGAGTCAGGTTTTTATCATGTAAGAGCATAGACAGCCTCCAGTTCTTTGGAGTCTCTCATGCTCAGTTTCTTCACTTACTTGTTTCTTGGTCTGTCTGTACATGTTTCTGGACAGCTAAAATCACACAAGGTTCACTCTTTGGTGGCTTCTTTGTTGTTAACTGTGACAGTGTTTCCAAAGTGGACATTCTCTGCTGTAGTCATAGGGCTGGAGCACACAGGGAGCAGTCACCTTTTCCAACTCTGTTGAACTGTATACCAGCATGGGTACCTCCTTCCATGTTGTTATATTGAGTGACTCCATTGAAGTATTTTTTCAAAGTTTAAATTAATGCATTCCAAAGTCTGTCACCTTTCTCAATATTACGTATTTTTTGAGAATTATTTGTCATTTTCTAGAATGCATACTTTCAGAGGAACTACAGATTGAAATAACCTCTTTCTGGTAATTTTTGTTTTAGTTCTCCTCAAAGCAAACAACACGTTTGTAGCTGGAGTAAAAGCTTAAGGAAAGAGAAGCTACTATTCCATCAGTTCTTCCCTCATTAATTGATCAGATTTTTAGCAGTGACTGTTCTTCCCACTGTGAGGTGCAGTCTTAACCTGTGCTGAACAGTATTTCTGATGGTACTTCTATTTTTGATTTAGTGCTTACAGCTGAATGAAATAGTTACAGTACATTTTAAATTACAGGCTGTGAAGTGAATTTTATAATCTACCCTGATTTTCACAGTACCCTGAAAACAACACAAGAAAAAATGGGGAGAAATGTAAAGAAGCAGGAAAGAATTAGTTGTTTTTAAAATCTGGGGATGAGAGTTGCAGTTCTGTTCATGGCAAAGTTTTATTTGAAATGCTTCTGCCAATATGTTTTTGTTCTCCGTTGTCTTCATTGTCATAGAATTTCAGTGCTTTGCCTTCCAGATACATATTCTGGCTTATTACTGTGGTGGTGTTTAATTTAGTGTAACCTGTCCTCTTCAAAGAGTGTGTTTACATTTGTTTTCTGCATGCTGCTAGTGGAGGAACACGAGCTCATCACCTCTATCCATTTTCCGTTTAACATCTTTGTTCATTAGTGCCCACCTAAATATATGAAAAAAAAAATTGCAAGTAAATTATACCATTTTCAGTGCAGATAAATTTGTTTGAATACAATACTCAAAGCTAATTGAGAAAGATATGTAGTTTAGTGCAAAGTAGCTGGCAGTTACTTTGTGTTGAAATTGTAGATGTTTTTCTGATGTTTATTTTTCCTGTGGTTATGATCAAGCATTTATTTTGGAAAAAAAGTCATGGGCTTTGAAGTACTGTAAATGAACAAATTCTCCCAATTTATCCTCTTTGGTTACTCATAGCAGTGATTGGTTGGCTTTATCAGAAGGGCTGTGCTTATATATGTGCATGCAAAGTGAGTTTTTACTAAAATGTAAAGGCGGCATAAAAATGCACATATCCATAGCTCTCGTTCAAGGCTGGCAGCCTCTTGGGTGGAAACCAGTAGTGTTAATTAATCCTTTTTGTGCTGTAAAGATTGTTGCAGTTTGTACAAAATTTAGAGAGACAAACATCTCTATATGTATGTGTAAATATATATTTATACAGTAACTTAATGTATAATATTAGTATTGAAATGTAAACTGCTTTTTCTTTCAAAGTAATGGTCTGTGTTGTGGTTATGGGGTCTCATGGGAAGAAATGCAAGAGTCACTTCAGCGCAGTGGTTTCTGGAGGTGAAGGAGGACAAGTAGGACAGCTCCAGGGGACCAGGTGGAAAAGGGTCCTGTGGGGTGATATGGAGGGGTCTGTGCTGCAGGTGCTCTGGGGCTCTGGAAGGGGGTTGCGAGGCCATCCCACAGACTCAGTGCAGCTCCTGAATCTCTGCCAGTAGCAGATAGGGCAAGTTCATGGTAGAAATTTTTAAGTGTGGAAGAGAAGGGAAGCCTGTTCTACTCTGAAAACCTAAAAAGTTGGTAGTGTTTTGGTGAGTCCAAAGACAAGAAAATTACTTTCTATAGCCTTGAGATGCCCATTCTGGTCTTCTAATGTGAAGAGACTTCTCTTGGAGCTTCAGCCCAGGGGTGTAGACCTTTTTCCTTTATGTGTTGCCGAGGAAAACGTAACCTTTTCTTCCCAAGTGAGCAGTCAATTAACTTGCTGCTCATCTTACCCCTCTGACTGCAGCATTATGTATCTCAAGCATGCTCTGTATCCACCCAAGTCTATGTTCCTTCATGCTTATTAGGGCTTCCACCCAAGTCCCATGCCCTCAGGCCCTCTGATTCTTAATGTTTCACTGTTACACTGTCAGACCAGCTGGTGAGTTCACTGTGCAGGTGAACAGTAGTGAGATCTGCTCCTGTGAGTTTTTCTTCCTGTCTCCCAAGGATCCTAAGTCCATATTGCTCAAGTCCTTTTCAGTTGCATTCACTTTGTCCTTGCTTGTTTTGAGGCTTATCATCCTTACCTGGATGAATATCAGACAGCCACATTTCACAGGACATTTCTTATATTCACAGCAACAAAACGAAAAAGAAAAGGATAGTTTCTGCTAGCTATTAGAGCTCTGGCTATGGATAGTAGCTGGGTGTTGACTTGTCTGTTTGTTGGCAAACGTACTATTTTCTTCCTTGTGTCAAGCCAAACAGATGTGTTCTCAGGTGGAATTAGGTGGGAACATTCTGTTCCATTAAGAACAACTTCTGAACAAAGTTTTCATAGAAGTAAACTTCAGAGCCTATTCCTTTGGTAACTATCATATCCAGCAAGAGTGCATCTTATTAATGAATGAATGAAGCATTGTGCAAAACAGACTGTGTTGATTTTTTTTCTTAATTTTTTTGTTTAGGTCAGAAGCTGTCCAGCAGGTCTATCCAATAGGCAATAACTGAGGTATGATTTGGGGGGAGAAAGAGAGGAAGGCAAAAATCATGTCACGTGACAGGAGTGTGTGTGTGGTTATCCAATGTAAGCTCTTGCACCTTAGTCTCTTATTCAATTTCTAATGCATATGACAAATGACATGTTTATTTTTTGAAGGGATTTGATGTGGTTTCTGGAGTCTTCAAAGGAGTGGTGATAAACAGCACTACTGTATCACAGAAAGTATTAGTGGGTGTTTGTCATGTAGGAACCCATCCTGTTACAGTAGAGAAGGGGTTTTAAAAGCATGAAAAACTTTCTCTGGACAAGTACTGAGTGTCCTTGTCCTAAGGAGTCTTCCCTAGACAGAAAAATAGTGGCATAGGATTGCATGGGAGTAATTCTTGTCAGTACTCCGATAGCCTTTGCTGGATAGAGGAATCCTTGCAAAAGGTCTAGGGCAAAACTCTTTATGGAAAACATGACTTTAATAGTTATAGAGACATATGCATATGAAATTTTATATATAATTTTTTAAAAAAAGGGGGAGACATGAATATAGTTATTTACATGTGGTTCTTTAATACAGTTTTAATTACAATTAACTGTGGTTTTACTACAACCATTTTTCACTCTGCAGTGTAGCTCAGTTGGTCATTTGCCATGTACTGGGCTTCTGTTAATAAAGCAGGCCTGTTTAAACAAGAGCCTGCTGTTCTAGGCACATTAAAGTTTCTCTCTCTTCCTAATCTTTTTTCTAGTAGAGATTGGTATGACTTATAGGAGGATGAAAGTCTGTAGTATAGTGCTTTTGTAAGAGTTGATTTCTGGGTCCTCAGTATGAAGCAACTAGAGAGCGAAAACTTGCATGCTACTGCATCTGCCATTTGATCATTTTTCTAAGGTACTTGGATTTCTACAGCAGGACAGTGTCAATACAGCATAAACTATCACCAAAATACTGTTAAAAGTTAGGTTGATATTTTAGTGGCTCCACCGGGAGGATCAGAGACTTGCTTCTGCTCTTTGTAGAGTAGTCTTTGTCTGTAGATACTGTTTAAAATATAATTGGATATTGCAATCAAATGGCAGTAAGAGACCCAGAAACGGAGAAGTGTGTTAGCAAATGAGTGGGAGAGGGAGTTCAATCCTAGTGTCCTCATTCCAGCCTAACATGCTTCATGCTAGTCCTGAATGCAGCCCGTGAGAAACAGTGATGATTTGTCTTTGTGTTCTGACGTAGCTGTTCTTTCTACGTGCCCACTTGAGAAGTTGTACAAGCCTGCAAGGGACATGGAGGCCACCAAGAAGATGTGTAAGACCTTATGGAAGAACCTGCA
This sequence comes from Ramphastos sulfuratus, assembly GCA_013399055.1. Taxonomy (NCBI): domain Eukaryota; kingdom Metazoa; phylum Chordata; class Aves; order Piciformes; family Ramphastidae; genus Ramphastos; species Ramphastos sulfuratus. Next base: position 163,467 of record WBNM01022330.1, on the reverse strand, counting down.
GGAACAGAATAGAGGAGATGAAAGGTTAATGATACGGCTTCTATAAAGCCTGCTTTCTTTGGTGGGAGGAAGAGAACTTCTCAATAAAAAATAAAAGTAAATCTTCCTTTTCAGAAGTACCAGAGGTACTGTGTAGCTCTGATCTGCTTGACCAGATGCCTAGTGTTTGGACAGATCTCGGTATTTTTACGAGTATGTACCAAAATGCTAATGAATACTTATCCACTCATTGCCACCTTTGCATGTCAAACTGAAACTGTAGGCATTTGGTGCCTCCTCATCTTTGTATTGTCTGTGTACATATTCTTAAATGAAAACTTGTTGAAAAAGTGGAGAGCTTATGTCTGAAGTCCTTTCAGATACGTAATTTTTACAGAGTAAGCTTTAACCTAAAATGGGTAATGTTATATTTCTGCAGAAAATTCTCATGAGGAAATACTAGTGTATACTTCTAACCTTGTGATAACCTAAAACAACCAAAACCTTTTCCAACTTTACATTTTTGTTTTCTTTTTATCCAGAACAGGAAGGATTCCAAACTGTCCTTCAAAACTACCATGTTCAGAGCCTGAAAGGTTTGGCACTTTTCTTTCTCTGTAGGTGATCTTCCATCTGTGCTGCAAATCACTGTTCAAGTTCTTCAACAACAACAACAAACCAATTATAGAACCAAACTCGAATGAGGGAAGGGAAGCAGTAGGAAACAGAGATAACACCAGAATCCTTACTTACCCCCTCTCCCATCACACTTTTCATTTGCATAATCTGACCTGATCACTTGACAGAATGTTAACAGTATGTGCAGACCATAGTTTTTTTATAAACATCTGTGTTACTTTAGGTCTAGATGTGACAAATCTTCTGTGTGCTTGGAGTTTGCATTGGTTTAATGAAACCTATGGTGTCATAAATGGTCAAGAACTGACAGAACCTTCAGGTGTGAATTTGGTCTTAATCTGAGCTCAGACTGAGCTAACCTAACCCTAATGGCACCCAGGGACAGATTTGGAGGCTATGCTTGTGTTCTGTGGTACTTGTTGAACAAAAGAAAAATCTTCTATTTCTTCAGCTCTCAAGATCTGCATTTTTGTTTCTACCTGATGCACAGCTGCTCATGTTTATGGCCTCAAGGATGGTTCATGGAATTCTGCTTTCCAGTTTGAGGGAAGATGGAGGTTGCCTTGTATTAAAATGTAGTGTACAGTGTACATAGTTCAAGTGAGTTGGGAAGACCTAGATCAGTCACCCTCAAGCATTCTGTAATTTAGAGATGGGAGCTGGTAGAAGGAGTAAGCAACAGATGAATATAGTGATAAAAGCAGGCATTATTGCTCTTCATGTAGTATCCTTCTCACACAGTACCTTTTCTTAAACATTTTGAGAGAAACACTGGTCAGCAGTGGGAAGAAAAGAAATTTCCATTTCTCGCTTTCCCCTGATTTACAGTTCAACAGTGGTTTTGTGAATTAACCACACATTTGGCCTGAAAGGTATCTTCTGTCCTAAATCTAAGTGTGCAGTGTTTAATTCCTAAAGGGCCATGCTGAGAATTCAGTTGTGCTTTGTCAGGTTGCTGTTCCTTTAGATGTAAATGTAACTTTTTCTCACAGATATTTCTCTTGAAGCTACAATTAAATGGGAGAGAGAATTTGAAATTAATTATTTATGTTTCTTACAGATTACACTCTTCAGTTTTCTGAAGTATGCAGGTGTTCCTTCCTTAGCTTCTACTTTTAGTTCTTAGTTTCACTGTGTGTTGGATGTTTTCTCAGGATCATGTACCTCTGAGAGTACTCCAAAAAACCAGCAAGGGACCAGAGCAGAGAAGTGAAGAGGAAATGAAGTTTGTAAAAAGCTGCTTGCAGGAGCTAGAAAGCTCTCTAAAGTACAGCTCAAGATTGCAGTTTCTTCTGGCTGAAGTGGTTCACTTTAAATGGTAAATGTTTTTTTTTTTTTTTAACTTTTTTTTTAACTTGTTGGTTTTGGTGCTGTTTGTGCTCTGAGTTCACACTTAATAAAAACTGGCATGGTAATCATGCATATTTGCCTTTATTTTCGGTGCTTTCGTTATCCTCTGTTTGCAAAGTGCTTTAACAAATCCATTCTTGGTTGTTGACAAAGCTGTTACCATATCTAAGGAGTTCTGTATGGGGAAGGAGGTGGTGAAAGTGGTAATGTTCTTGACCCTCTTACTTCTACTAAGAAAGATGATCTGTGGAAAGAGGGCTTTATGAGTCCAAAGGGGTGGCTGGATTTAACCTCTTAGCAGGTGTGCCAGTTGTTGCTGTGGTGATGGGCTGGACACCAGCCACAGGAGCAGCCTGTCTGCTGTGGATCCAGCTGCATTCCACACAGCAGCCAGACCACATGAATGGGACAGTTTATTTACATGCAACAGATACAGACTCTTGAAGATTGAAAGTGACAAATGCACCGAACTATAGACTAGCTCTATAGCTCTAAAACATGATTGCAGTCACAAACTTGATCTCCAGGGGAAGCACTCAGCATAGCCAAGGTCACAAATCTTATCAAAAGATGTCTCATCAGGTTCACAGGTGTCTGTCACCACTTGTCATATCTTCTCAAATTGAGTGTGGAGATCCTGTATAAGATTAGGGATATGGAAGCAGCAGTCTGTACTGGAGAGGCGTACGTAGCTGCAAAGTGCATTTTTGATGTAACAGCATTAAGTCCAATGCTGTGAGGTTCTGAAGGGTAATTTTTGAAGTAGCTTGTAATTGATTGTTAAGCAACTGTAAACTGGCATCAGGAGCATCAGCTAACTTGACTACTTGATAGGCCAATCCTACGCATCCATAATTGTGTTTGTGTAGTAGGCTCAAACTGCCAGAATCCTCCCATTTCGCTGGCTCTGCTGGTGGCTGCTTCTGGGTCCTGCCACCCCTCTATGTCTGCCCCCAGAGCTATTTTTGCCTGCTTCACGCAAGCAGCTGAGTGGGGTCAGACAGGAGTCCTTTTCTTGGCCAGGACATAACATTAGCAGTCCCAGAATACATTCAGACAATCCAACCCATAAAGAGGTACACATTTTGCCATCATTGCAGGCCCAAATCAGATCAAATGGAGCATCATCAGAGGCAGCACGGCAATCACTGCGTGGTGCAAAGTTTGCACTTAACACCTCGTCTTTTATGCTGTGATTCCAGCATTGGCAACCCATTTTTAGGGTGATATAAATTGTCCAGTAGTATTTAATCTAAACCTGTTTAGATTATCACATTTGAGCAAGACTATAATGCTGCTATGTTTGATACTGGGGCAAAAGACCAATGGATCTTCACCCAGACTCTCTGCTCTGGTCACCAGGAGTTCTGTGCTCCTGACAAATATAGGGCATAAAATCACTTCTCTCTGACCTCCACATGTGGTGAGGTTGTTTTTTGTCTCCTACCACTGTACTCATACTCAGCACTTTTTGGGAGTGGGGGAAATGTTGTAACATGTTCTCATCTGCCACTTTTCTGCGTTTTTTTCATTGCCTTTTTCTATTATCCAGAGCAGCAGGGAAGTAATTTTTTCTCTTTAAAAAAACTACTCCTTCATATTCAATTTTCCATGTCTGGAGATGAATTTCCTCTCTGCTTTATTATGCTGAACATTGATTCCTTGCATAAAATATGAGATACCACTGTTTCACTTGGGGAGGGAGATACTGGGGTGTGCTTCACTGTCCCCATCATTCCAGAATAAGAAAGGAAGTTCCTTTAGAAGGAGAGGTGTGTATGTGTGTTCTTACACCACCTACCAAAAATGTCTGCCAGTGGTCATCAAGGATGTCTAGACAGGATACCAGATGACATCATACGCTTAATGGTTTCTAGCAGGGGCACTGTTTGGAATACAAAAATTGATAAATAACTTCCTGGCATTACTTAAATTAATTTCTAATGTTTTCCCCTTTCTCCACGTCTCGCTATGAAAGGAAGATTGTCTGTTAAAGGAACATGGTGTGTTGTTGGTTGTTTGTATGGAAGACACAAAGCTGGTTGTTGTGGATAAAAAAGACTTCTTTGATAATAAACAAGATGAACTACAGAAAGAATTGCACTATCAATATAACTTCATCAAGTAATTTCTTCCCATGATGCCACCTACATTTGATTATTGTCTTATTGTTTACTTGTTGTATAATCTGTTCTATAAGCTTTCCTGGCTATGTCAAGGACATAGAAGAAATGCATACAATAATTCTCTTTTCTCCTAAAGTTCTATGAAAGGGAAAGGAATTCCACATTTTGCAGCTCTTGGGGGACAGCCATGCTTGCTTAGCCACCAGCTGCTCTGGAAGATTATGTGATTATCCATGTGCCTAGCTATTAAAATCTTTTTGCACCAAAATACTCTGTATATTCGTGAACTAGGATCAAGTGAAAAGAATTTGGCATCATTTAAAAAAAAAAAAACAAAAACAACCAAGGCAAGAAAACCACCCTGCATCTTCAGGAGCTCTGGCCTAGGGTTTATTGGTTGAGATTGTAAGAGGATGAAAGTTTTCATAGTGAAGTGTATTTTTATTCAGCCAGTCAATCTGTGAAAAAAGGGTCTCTGCTCCTTTATTTCAGACTTGGGAGCTTCTTTGGAAAATTACTGAAACGTCAGTAGTGGCATTAGCTAATAACTGCAAAATGGAAAAGCTTGACTGTGGACAGATAGTAACAAAAGATACCATAAAGTCAGCCAGGATAATTATTAGTAAGGTAAGATCTTTCAGATGTTAGCCACAGGCTAATACTTTTGGTGGTATGCTGACAATTATTCTGACTTTGCAAACAAAAGTAATGATTATAAGCCACTGTAGAGCAAACTGAGAAATTAAGCTTTTGTTTCTGTTGGCTTTGTCATATCTTTACTTAGTGTTCAGCTCCTTTGTGTACCTAGTGTAGGATCTCTTTTATCTCTTATGTAGAATTAAAATAAGTTAATAGTTAACACGTTCTGGGTTAACACAGCCTGTTCTCACAAGCCCCCTTCACTCCCCACACAGACAAGTGGGAAAGTAGCACACACAAAAAACCTCTGGATTGATGCAGAGTTGACATAAAGAGTTTTACTGAAAATGACAAAATGCACAATTACCTCAGCCTGTTTGCAGAAAAGTGCAGCAGAAATGCAGAAGCAGAAGCCAGTGACCTCCCCCCACTACCTGACCCACAGCCTGCCCAGTGGAAAAGACCAGCACTCCAAAACCAGAAACCAGATGCAGCAACCAGAACAGGAAGCCTCTCATGTTGCAGTGCGAACTTCAAGCCCCATAATACTTTGCTCCAGCCAATGCTTTCATTTTGAAGCTGGCATGATGGCAGCATGGTATCAGCAAATCCAACTCAATCCCAGATGCAAGTTCTTTGTGGCAAGACAGAAAATATATAAAATAACAGAAACAGTTAAAATATTTGAGAGAAACATTTGAGATAAACATTTGAGAGAAAATCTACACATTCTATATTCACTTTTTTATCTGTGTTTTCCTTCTGAAATTGTTGAATTCCCATTTCTTTGAGACCAGTTACTAGCAATAAAAGGACTTTTCAAATCAGCTCTAGGTTCCCGACTGCAGCAGAAATGCCCCAGGTAGGAGAACTGGAACTATATTTAATAGTGAGTGGCTGGAATTTCTGAAGAGGCACTGTAGCTACCTCTGCATGCACGAAAACAACAGTTTTGGGCCAATAATGTTCTGAAGATTAATGAAGTTTCCATGTATGACTGACATCATACACATACATAGTATGCTGGCAGGCAGCAGTGCTTCTGCTTTGTTGTGACATGGTTAAAATGCTTTGTGTTTGTTATTTAGCATCTCACTGCTGATGGTACAAAGAGAAGTCCACAATAAATGGGTTTTTTAAGCCCATAAAAAGGGGCAGCATCTGACATATTTCAATTTTTTTATGGGGTAACTATCTCGAAATATTTGAGGAGTAAAAAACTCAGTCATTTGTGGTGGTTTTGGTTTTTTGGGTTATTTTTCTCTATAGCATAATGTTAAGTTTATTTGGATGTTTTTCTGGGTCCAGGATCAGTAGTGTTAATGATACTGCAGATTAATGCTGCCATTTGGGGTTGTTTTGGGGTGATTTTTTTTTTTTCAGTTGCTATAACTTAATTTCTTCAGGGGAGTTTTGTTCATACATTCCAGTGGTTGTGGTGTCTCAGGGATGTGAAGTACTGTAGCCTTATTTGCTAATTTAGTCAGAAAATACTTGTCTGTCATTATTAAGATGATGTACTGAAAGGTTAATACAGCTGGCTGCCTAGATAAAAGATGGTTTTCCAGAGATGGAATTATTTAAGGCTGCTGAGAAGCCCACACTGGCTTAAGATAGCGAGTGGGTGAGGAGTTGTCCCTCCAGGTCTCCTGTTGTGAACTGTGGGGTTTTTCCAGTGGTACTTTTATTTTTCATTATGATAAGGAAATGTGTCTATGTCCTTAACTATATTCATAGAATCATAGAATGGTAAGGTTAGAAGGGACCTCAAAGATCATCTAGTTCCAACCCCCTGCCATAGGCAGGGACACCTCCCACTAGTACAGGTCACTCAAGGCCTTGTCCAACCTGGCCTTCAACACCTCCAGGGGAGCATCCACAACCTCCCTGGGCAACCTGTTCCAGTGTCTCACCATCCTCACTGTAAAGAACTTCCTTCTAACACCCTCTTCTAGCTTAAACCCATTGCCCCTTTTCCTGTCATTGCAAGACCTTGTAAATAATCCCTCCCCAGCCTTCCTGTAGGCCCCCTGTTTTCTTCTGTGGAATACACAGTTCAGGTAGATACTGAGAATTTTTTTTTTGAGATTCCAGTATACGTTCATGTTTGCTTTAATTGGATACAAGTAGGAGTAAAACTAAATAAAGACTCTTGTCCCTGTTTCATTTCAAGCGGTAAGTTTTGCTATATTTAAAGTATGTTGATTGATTATAGCTGTAATAAGTGCAGTAATCTTTGTAAAATGTATGCTTCTGGGTGCTTGGGAGGTTGATACTATTGAAACGTGGCAATCAGAACCATAGCACTGTGTTCTGAACATGTCCAAGGTAAGATGATTAAAGTTTTTAGTGATATTCCAGAAGCATAATGATCCTGTAAAAAGTGATCCTATGGAGAGGAAGATAGCGTGAAAGGGGCTAATCCTGGAGACTTTCCTGGACTGTCAATTTGTTTAAGCTACTTGTGGAGAAGTCTTATGCATGAGGAATATAGGTCTGGAATTTTTCCCTGCTTAGATGAGAATCTGTCCATGACCTTAGCTGAGATTGAACCACTTGTCCCGTGGAGGACCCTCCAGTGTAAGGGACACTGTTGAGTCTGTGTTGAACATATATAGAGTACTCTAGCAAGATTGACAAAGTAACTGTAGCTTCTGATTATTGCACATCTTTATCCTCCCATTAACGCAGAAGTCATTGCAGAGTATAAATTGCAAGGAGTGTGCTGTACAGTGCAAGGTGTCTTGATATTGACTATTTTACTTGACTAAATTTTGTATTTGAGCAATTAACACACTTCTAACATGCTGTTATCTCAGAAGAAAAAAACTTATCCTGAGAGATATACCCAGAGAGACACTAAAGTCTTTTACCTAGTACATTGAAAGAAAAATGAAGTGATGAACTTTAAGTGTCTGGAATAATTGACATGAGATTCTGTAAGAAATGGGGACCTAATTATTCACAAATGCTGGGTATCTGTAATGTAGGTGCTTAAAGCAGCAAATGCAGCAAACTGATCTGACCTGACTTAATTATAGTATCTCTAAGATACTGAAGTATTAGCTAACTTGCTTATGTCTTGAAAGAACTTCAAGTGTTCAGTATGCCTGTTACCTTGTATTGCTGCTTCTGTGCCAAGCACTCAGTCGTGGAAATCTGCATTATAAATTAGTCATATTCTCAGAAATTTGACACACCAGAATACAAGCTGTTTTCAGTCTGGCAACTATTATAGAAGAACTAGAGGGCTTGTTCTAATTAACTGTTAAAATTTAAGAAATGTTAATAAAACCTTACTGGTTTTATTAAAAGTGGTCAGTGACAGTCTTTGTCATTGACCAATGGCTGTGGTCAATGAAAGTCCTCATTTTACTTCAGTGATTATAAAGTCAGACCCTAGGAAAGGATCTGAACGCGTTGTGAATTATTAGTGACTGCTGCTTTCTTCAGTCAACATCAGAAAGATCTTTTCAGCTAGTGTCCAGGAACTGTTTTGTTCTGCAGAGGGATTGCAATGGGGTGGCCCATGTAGTCAGAGACAAGAGATGAGGTTGTACATGTAAGACATCAGAAAAAAGTATCAATGAGTGAAGGAGAGGCAGTGACAAAGCTCTAAATGCAGATGAACCCTAAGCAATACCAGCATTATTAGGCACTGCTTCTTTTGGAGCATCTGCGCTGTACTTGCCTCAGCCTGGCTTTACCTGGTTCTCCACATTGGCTGGTTTCCCCACACTTCACCCTTCGTGTCTTTTCCTCCTGTGCTGGCAGTAGGGAGGGGAGGCAGGAGGGCAGTTGTTTCTCTTCTCCCTCTATTCAGCACCATTCTGTTCTTTTCCTAAGAACATGCACAACAGACTTGTTCTGTATGGTGCATCATTGAGACTGACCACAACACGAGGGCATGAAAATAAAGCATCTCAGACTGTATGAAGGTAGAAGGTTCCAGTACTTTCAGTGCTACTTATTCAGCAATTTGCAATGTGGAATGAAGTCTGTAGCCCTCCCAGCAAGATCAGGCTAGTTTGAGCTTAGCAAAGACCAACTCTTCTTGCACTGACAGCCTCTTCAAGACTGAAACTTTGTAGTGAGGTTAATAGGTGCTTGATCTTTCTTGTAGCATGAAGGAGCCCTCTTTGACTGGTGGACATGTGATGTTTGTCAAGGACAAAGCTTTAATATCAAAGACACAACAGCAGACACTACTGCAGAGGACTTGTGACAACTAAAATCTGCAATGCCTACCTGGATTACACAGTTAAGGCTTTCTTCAGAGCAGAGGAGAAGGGACTCTGTAAGTACTTAGACTAGTTTAAAGGTTGGTGTTGCTTCTACCTATTATTCTGGCTTGCAGTTTTGGCCAGCTGCAGATCCTTTTGACCTTGACACACTTTTGTCAGAGGTCTTACCTCGTTCTATTTGACACTCTTTGCTGCCTGTTTTTTGAGAGAATTGCTCAGCCACAGAGCTGCCTGGACCCCTGGCACAGCACCAATACTGTGTCCAGCACAGCAGACAATACAGGCTTGTCGTTTCCCATCTCTGAAACTATTCCCAGCTGCCACCAAAAATGTATTCTACATGTCTTCTTTCCCTCTGTTTGGGAAAGGAGACTTGCCAGCATACTCTAGAGGTAAGATGTAAATCCTATCAAGGGGATCCCTTTTCCATTCCCATAATTCACTGAAGGGATACCATTTAGGTACCCTTGGGGAAGAGGAGGTCTTGAACAACCAAAGGAACCCTCTATTCCGCTCTCAAATGCTATAAAATGGAAATAATGACTACAGTCTCTGAATATTGTGGCCTGAGATACTCTAAAGGATTCTTTCACACACCCATCACTTATTATCTAAGTTCAATCTTCTCTATTCTCTTTTTACTTCCTTCATGGTAACACTGAGCACAGTGATTTCCCTCCATAGAATTCTCTATGCCCAGAATCATTGTACACTGTTCTCCTGCAAAAGCTGATAACCAAAATGGATTTATGCAGTTTGTACCTATGTTTCATAAGATTCTTATGTCTTTATTCATAAGCCTTGTCCTGTTTTTAAGGTGCCAGTGCTTAGCTATGTGCACGCAACTAACTTCAAAGATTTGTGTGTGTATGGAGAACCAAGAACAGGAGCAGAATTCCCTCATCTTACTGATATTTCCTTATAACATTTCCTTTCTGTTCCTTTAGGATGACAAAGGTACCAACTGCATTAATCCTTTTCGATACTAGAGGGAGCTCACGGCTCGAGAAGCCAGAGTGAAACAAGGTATCTTGGACAATTCTTGAGGAAACAGATGGGAAGTGGCATTGATGACTGTGATGCACCATTGTCCATCGGTGCATCCTTGTAGCAAAACTACAAGGGCTGAATTCACCACTTAGGAAGTTACACATAGCTTTCAGAGATACTCAGATAATGAAATGCTGTAGCTGCAACTTCTGCATCTGAGCACCTCTCTGTCATAGCTGGATTTATCTTCACAACTTCATCTGTGGAAATAAGCCTTCCCATTTCCCCATTAATATATGGGGGGACTATAACACTGCACTCATGGCAGTGCAGCTTTCAGGCTCTCCCTGCCATAGCCACCTCAGCAGTCAGGTCAGGCATCTGTCTTGTACATAGACAGGAAAACACCACATAAGTGTTCTTGGGAAGTCTTGATGTGCTGCATTTCTGCACTCAGCCAGGCCCTTGAGACACAAGCACAGGCCTGTCACAATACCTTTTCACCCAGCCTAGCAAAACTTCAGTTGGGAGAGGCTGCTGTGTGAGCAAAGGTTAAGAGACATGATTCTTAAGCCTCTTTGTGTTGTGTCCTCTCCCCATGTCTGGCTCACCCAGCAGGAGTCATGAAGCTGGGAGAAGGCTACAGGGCAGAGTGAGTGCCCACTGTCTCAGGGTAGAAAGAAGCTGACAGTGGGCGCCTCATGTTCATTCCCATGAGATGCCATTCAACAAAGAGCTGTTTAGTGAGTTTGAGGCAGTGTAAAGCAAATATGCCTTGGACTTGTTGAGGTCTTCTCTGACACAATGAAGGCTGTGGCAGTCTGGAGGACTTAAGGCATCTCAAAAGTGCCTCAACAAGATGAAGAGCCAGCAGTATGCTGTAAAAAAAGCTGCTACTCACTGGTCAGATGTGAGAAACAGCTAACCAGGTATTCACAGAGAGCATAAGCCAAACCAGAAGATTGAGAAAGGAAGATATCAGTATTTGTATCCTGGAAAAGCCCCACTATGGAAAGGAAGTGTGCAAAGCATGTGAGCAGCATGACAGTACTGCTGCATGCAGGGGCTGGATGATGAGAGTGCATGCACATGTGAACATGTATGCAAACGTGCTTTGTGTATGTATTTATGCACAAAGAAGTATTCCAAGGGGAATTTTTCGAAGCACCCAGAAGGAGACTTGAAAGCACAAGATAACACCCTGGAACGTTGCCTGACTTTTGCCAGCTCCCTGTTTTTCTGCACTAGAGATCTGTCATTGTGATAGAGCAGTTGAGAGCAGATTAGCCAGGAGAAACTGGGGTCTTTGGAGGCTGAAATACAGTCACGTTTGAAATGGGGTAGCTTAAATACTTCAGTTGTAATAACTTTGCATAATCAGAGCAAATTTCATTTACAATACAGCCATTTAATCGCTGAGAGTTCTTGACATGGGGACTTCTAATCCTAGTGAGTACTACCTGTATCCTATTTAATTATATTTCAGCAAATTCTTATTCCTTTAGAAGCGGATCTGCTGTCGCTGTGATGCTCAGTGCGGTTGCTGAAAATGTCAGGGCAACAGTAAGTGGACAGTCATGTTCCTTCAGTGCCTGAAGCAAAGCCAAGTTAGCTGCTTTGATGAGTTCTGGTAAGCAGAGCTCCTCTTTGTGCAGAGGGAGATCTACCAGGACCAGCAGTGGCTTGTGTAATGGCAGATTTGTGATAGCTATCTTCTGCACGTGCAGCTGAACTCTTCTTCTAACAGAATTTATTCTAAATGTGAAGTGTTTAATGCAAGGTAAACAGGTGCAGTGCCACTCGATGGAAGTGTGGGGCTTCTTTGACCCTTTCCAGTTTGAGGTTGAGAAGTGGTCAGTGTCATGATTTTTCTCTTTACTTCCATATCAGCAAGGAAGGAGCAGTGTCTTTCTGAGGGGCTTTTGGGTGCTGTGAGGCCATCCACAACATAAATGGAAGCCTTTAGCCTGGTCTTCACTGTAACAGCCATGGGGGGCTGGGGGAAGTGCAATATATGAGGTAAGGAGGACCATACAGACAGGTGGATATTAGATGGGGCACAGAATAATTACTTGAGTGCAAGTCACACTAGGGGAATTTCAGTAGACTATTACAGCCAGAAATACACTGTCCTGTTGGAATAGCAGCTGTACAGGAAGGCATACAGGAGGACTTGTGAAGAGCTGAAGATGGAAAGGTATTTCAGCATGCTGACCTCATAGACATGTGGGTTTAGCTTATAGAACTTTACCAACAATAAGTGCTGATGATTAGTATGACTAACAGCTCAGTCTAGTTTGTGGACCAGAAGATGCTAGGATATACCCAGGTGCAGAAGGCTGAAGGTTTTCTTCTCAGTGTCTTGCAATGCCATTGCATAAAACTAGATTGCTTAGTCTTAAAGGATGCAGTAAGTACCAAAAGATGCTGTTACTTGTTCTTTTATAAGGAACACTGTAAAAGCATCCTCTGGACAAGGCAGTCCTGTTCCTTTATCACCCAAACTGCAGTTCATCTCTGAGTTCATGAGCAACTTAACTTCTCAGTCTCTGTCAGCATAGAGATTAAGTGTTCTCAAATGTATCCTCACAGAAGCATTCCTACTTCTGAACAGGAAGAAGGAAATATGGAGACAGAAGCATCTTGCCTAAACCCACACACAAAGCCCAAAGAATCCACACATATGCCCAAGATGTTAAGGCAGAAACTCACCACCCTAATCTAGCCTTCCTGCCTTGAAACTTTTCCAAATGGGTCTGCATAGAGGCAAGAATGTCATACAGTTGCTGCTGTCCCCAGGGAGTTCTTGTGAGGTCTTGATCTACCTGGCTGCTGAGTGGGTGAGTACTTTCTCCCTGTACCACTCTTACTGGCCAGGAGAATGGCTCACAGGAGCAGAGAGCAGAGAGCAAGTGCAGCAAGTGCCAGCTGAGGGCATTAGAGTGAAAGGGTTTTGTTAAGCTGGCAAAGCAAGACTTGTTTTGTAGAGAAAGAAGAGCTGAAAGGATACAAAGACAAAGCTGGGAAGTTACATTGTACTAAATCTGAACATGCTTGCAGAGATTAATAGCTGCTTCCTGACTCATGTTTCAATATGCCTTCTGCTTGCAGGTGTTTGCAAACACACAAATGATTTTCTGGAAAGGCATCTTTTACTCCTTACTCCTGTTCATTTAACCCTGGGTTTCAAGGCGTAGGTGCAATTGAAAAATGGCTCAAATCTACATTAATGAGCTCAAATACTATGCAGGACATAAACCAAAACTGCACAGCCAGTGCAGACCTGTTCATTGTTTTAGTGGAATTCAGATCAGATCTTGGTTAGACAGTTTAATTGAAAGTGTGACATCAGCTGAATGAAGTAGAGCACCCTGGAAAGAATTCACTTAGACTCATTGTCTGTTAGCCTCAAGTGCTACCAGAATTAATGTATATATAAATATATATATATACACGTGTGTGTGTATAAAGGGAAAACTGAGGAGAAATGTATCTGTAACAAACTATACATCTTAAAGAGCAAATCTAATTAGAAACGGCTTGATGAAGTCCAATATAGCCATTCCCTAAAGGAACTATAGCTGAAGAATAAATTGGACAAAGTCTTGCCAACAAGATGATGGCTCTCAAACTGAAGCCTTTGTTCTAAGACCTTGCTCACTGTGTTCCCATGTCTTTCATGCTAGATAACTCACCTTCAATTGTACTATTCTGGCTGAAGTTCTGAGAAATAGACTCACTAGCCTCTCATCTATTTCAGACACTGCTGTGAGCCCTCCTCTCTTCTACCAGAAGACCACCTCATTTCAGCATGCCATGCACAAGCTGCTGACTTCATGTAGGGATCTCAAAACTCCCCGTGACAAATCTCTCTGTTTGCCTTGGCCATCCCTCCTTTTTCATGTTGTAGTTGCTTTTTTCTGTGATACCTATATCTTCTAAGCCATATACTAACTGCTGGTTTTGTTGGGGTTTTCTACCTCTCCATTTTTCCTTGTTTTGGATATCAATAATGGCTCAACAATGATTGGTATTTTGTTTTCGTTCAAATATTATCTTTGTTTGGAACAAGCTGACTGTGTTATCTCCTAGTAGCAAAGGAAGATGACATTTAAAGACACTTACAAAGCAAAACCCATAAAAAAACCCCCACCAAATTATGTTTTCCTAGTAACCCATTGCTTTATGGGTCAGTTTACTAACTTATTTAGATTGCAAAATCCATAAGCAAAGGCAGTTCCTCTATATATGTTTATATATGTGAAAATAATAAAAAAGAAAAAAAAAACTGAAACTGTGATTAACATAAAGAACAAAATGTTGAAAACAGGACTGATTTTGTCTTTCAGGAGTGTGATCTTCCAGACATTTCAGAAGAAGGAGAAGGAATACCACTGATCTTAGTACGTTGCAGTAAGACTCTGGAGAAAAAACCCTGCATCTACTTCCTAGCTCTGCCACGGCAAGAATGACCTCACATATTATTTAATTTCCTTGTAACTTAACTCTCTATGTGTAAAGGGTAATTGCTCTCTTTTTGACTTGCAAGGTTGTTCTGAGATGTTTTGATCCTACAGAGATGAGTAAGAGGAACACCTATGAAAACTTTCTTTTGTTACAAGAGATGAAATTACTGGTGAAATGTTGAAAGGAAAAGACCAAAATAATGAAAGTTTCAAAACTGCTGCCAAGCCCTGAATAAACAAGGGTGAAATCCTGCATGGAGTCCGTTTCTTCAAACCAGTTTTGCGCTCTAGGTATGGTGATGTTTGTTTAAACAAGTGTTGGGTGGATGCCTGTACACAGAAGTTTGTCATTCCATACCTCAGCTGAATAAAATAATTCTTATAACGAAAGTGGCAGCACTGACATTGGGTGGCTCATCAGTGCAGTTCCTGAGTCTGCTGACATGCACACATACAGGTACAAAGGTAAGCAGACTCTGCATTGTCTCCACATCCATGCAACAGCTGTGTGGTGCAACCATTCATTAAGGATGTGTCATCTGAAGGTGAGGTAGAATAGCACAATGTCTAGGGCTTGGGTTCAGTAAAAGACCTGTCAAACTCGGGGGAATAATTTCCTTTTATAGTTCTCAACCTTATCTCCACGATGCCTTGCACACTGTTGAAAAAAGCTGTATTGTTCATTATTTATGTCTGTATCATTTCAGTTTCCTATTTGAATGCTATCTTCTGCAGAGATCTCCTGAGACCTCTTGTCCATATTTCACCAAGTGACCAGCAGGCATCTGACCCTGTAATACTACAAACTGCCTCAGAAGCTGGCGCACTATAACTGGTGTTTGAAGATGTGGACCATCTAGGAACACTCAGAAGAATTTTTAGCTGCGTGGTCCTGAAAGCAGCTCTGAAAGGTCTTAGGATGGCTGTTCATGCTGATTTTTGCCACAGTCTATCTCTCCATCAGCAGAAAAATGCCCACAGCCAAAAGGTAGGAGATACTGGCCTATGCTAGATTCCCAGCCTGCGTTCTCCAGCAGTGTGGGGAGGGAAAGCTGCTCTTGTCCTGCCTTCCCAGCAGCATCTCCCAGTCACAGCTGCTGGATAATGGACAGCAGCCTCAGGTTTTGCTGCGAGAACTTAATCTGCACTGTCGTCCCTCATTACTGCCACTCAGTGCCGTCATGTCCAGCCATGAAGGGTCACAAGATGACATGAGAGAGGTCGAGCTAGGGCGTGTATAAAAGGGCCTAGCAAGCACCGGGAAATATGGAAAAGCTAGAAAGAGAACAGCTACTCAAACGATGCTCCCGGTGGCTCGGTGGGGACGAGACTGAAAGCGACTAGGTTCACACTAAGTTTTCGCGAAGGTCACTCTGCAATATGGTAACTCCCAGCTCGGCTGTCGGCGTCCATAAAGGCAGCTCTCCTCACAGCGTGGGGGTGGGGAAAGGAAGGAGGTTTGTTTAGAAGCATTAGCGTGCCCCTCCCCCGGCCCCATTAGTGGCCCTTATTAAACCAACACAGACAAAGAGCAAAGATGCCCTCGTTAATGGAGAGTCTCCGATAATTACTGTGCTCTGCCGCTTCTTTTGGGGCCTGAATAGCCTTTGAATAATGTTTCTCTTGCTGTGGTTGCAGACAATGCCCTCGCAGACTGCTTTAAGCGGTGCCAATCCCATTAGCAGAAGAATAGCAGAGCTTTCTGGTTGTGTGTGGGGGTGTGCTCACGGGGAGGGCGTTGGGCTCCCGGTGGGAACTGGGCTGTGCTGCCCACAGCCGCACTCGCCCCTCTTGCTGCCCACAGCCGCACTCACCCCTCTTGCCCTCAACGGCCCAAGAAAGCAAAGCAAGGAAGAGCTGTCTGAAACTCCATCTCAGAAACGATCTCACTGTTGAAGCAAAGCCTAAGCCAGGGGGCTTACGGTAGCTGTGCTTCCTCTATCTGCAGAAGCTCAGAAATGGGCATGGTTGCTTATGAGAGGGGTGAGCTGACGCAGAAGCCCTGCAAGATTGAAGAGTATCTCCAGCCTTCCCTCACACTCCCCAGGCACAGCTCTCCCCTTGCACCCACACAAGATATCAAAGATGATGGAGGCCCAAGAGGCCCTGAAAACCAGAATCAGACTGATGCTGCTTTACCACACAGAGGAAATGAGGCGACAGTCATCCCTCCACATGCAGTTGATTGCAGAGCATGAAAATGGCTATACCACCCAGTTTTGGGAGGGTTAATTTTGTGCTACACACCCCAGGCAGGAATCTAATTAGTGTGTTCAATTAGGTTGCTGTCAACCAAACTTGGAGGAGTTGGAACAGCTCTACCTGAGCCTTTCTCTTTGATCTCCCTTTCTGCATGATAAGTGAAAATAGTGTATAGCTGGGCTGGCTGTGGTGTTTAATTTAATCATCTGATGATATTTATTTTCACAAATATGAACTCAAGGAACAATTATCGGAAAGGCTTCTTCTTGTGCTGAACGTGCCAGTTAATAGTCTTTCTGTGAGGTAATAGCTTCTATGTAGGGAGTCAGTAATTAAAATGTGTGAAAAAAGGCCCCTTCTTCAGAGGCAGCAGGGAAAGACAGTGGGTCTAACACTTCGCTGGTGTGAACTGGGAAGTCTGTCAACGGCCACAATAAATGGGCGTTGCTTCTTCCACATTATGGCAGCAAAGCATGTGCCCAAAGGGTTTCGAGAGTTTCCCAGCTTGAGAGATGTTTGGATTCTTATCAACAGAAGCCAAACTCTTTGGTTCAAAGAGGTAGTCTAGGGAAGATGATTCTGCAGTACTCATAGGCAAGGTTCAGATCTAAAGAAGTGCACTCTATCCTGCAAACTCTCCCACAAGGAAAGCAGTTAAAGTTTCTTGTGATAACAGCTAGAGCCATTTTCTCTTTCATTGTTAACTCACTAGACTTCCAGAACCAAAATCTAAAAGCTAAGAAAAAAACATCATTTGAGGCACTCTAAATAGAAGGAAGACTTCCTTTACGTCTTCACTGTGTAGACATACAGGACATTGTTTGCTTGTACAGTTAACCACCAGATGGCTCTATGCACTCTATGCACTAAGTTGTATGGAAGGTGCTGTCGAGAGCCATCACCGTGTCTTTAACCAGTCTATCCAGTTTGAAACAGCTTATGATTTCATGGGTTTTGTGTCGGAGGATGGTGATATGTTTAAACAATGTAAACTACAAAATCTGGAAACTGCATTCTTATATATATATACATAGTGATAACAAACAAACAAATTAAATTCCAAGCTTCATATTTCTTCAGAGTTCAGTATGTTATCCTACAGCTTTGAAGGATAAGATTGGTCAACTATTCTTTTCTACTGGCACATAGACTGCAGAAAGAGAAATTCCTACTAGACTAAAGGAGGAAAATGTAGAATCAACTGTCCTCAGATTCATTTGTTTTAAGCTGTGGTAAGAGGATGTGTGATGGATCACAGATATTAAAATGTGATTTAGAAAGGGGATTTTTCCCACTGTCAATAAAATGGCAAAGATAGTTTATAAAGTGCTTCTCAGAATGTAAACCTTAAAACTTGAACCCAAACTGTTCCATTGTATGAAAGGTACCTAGTAATTGCATTTTGCCTAGGATATGGGAAGTGTTACCCATCATAGTTTGCAAAGGGTTAGAACAGAGTTAGGAATATCTAGAGCTAAGGAAAATGCTCTTTCTGGGACAAAATTCCACTACAGGTGGAAAATGTTATATGGGCCACTTCCCAGAAGACTATCCAAATATAATGTTAAACACCATCAATTTCTCTTCAGCACAGCAGTGAAATCAGAAGGGATGTATTTTTACATTCCCCTTTGAGTGCAACACACACTGCCTACCTACTCTCCAGTCCTGATGCTTGTGTCCCCACAGGTGACCCAACAGCATGCCCTGTGCCTCCCACATAAGCATGCTGGGCCTGGAAGGGAAACTCATAGCTCATAGTTAGCAGAAAGGCAAAGTTCTTAAGTGTCACCAGACCCCGGAGTCCTAGAGAGCCGCTTTCCTTCTGAGAAGCTCAAGAGATAAATGTCTCAGTACTATTTGAGACAAGGCTGGATGGTGATAAATAATGTGACAAGTGATGATACTGTCTGATCCTTTGAGAGACTGCAGTGCATACAGTTGAATTAGAATAAAACAATCTTTGACTTGGTGAAGAAGACATTTCTCTTTATGAGCAGGACTTGCAGTATGTGGTGCTGTAGTACTATGTTATTTGTAAAAGCTCAGATTAGTTAATTTTCGGTCAGATAAACTGGTATGTTTTTGTGCCAAAGGCTCTTGTTTGTTCTTGCTGTCAGTGAAATAACCCAAACAAACACCACTTTAATTGTGCCAGTCACATTTTGCAGTAATGGTTGGCATGTGAAGATGAGGAAAATATTGATGGAAGCTAACCTATAGCCTGCCTTTTGCTGTGGATTGTGAATGTATGGACTTAGCTTCAGCACCACATTTTGGCGCAGTTACATTTCAGCATTAACCCTCTTTCACCACCGCTGACTTCCCTGGGACAGTCAGTCAACAGCACAGCCTCGGGACGTAGAACGGGTACGTGGTGCTACACAGAAGCAGCCCGTGCGCTCCAGATGTCAAAATTCAGGTACATCCCTAATCTGCACATGGATATTTCTTGCCATAAGGTTTTATTTACAGGACATGCATTGTTGGGTGGGGTGCCATGCTACATACCTATGAAATAAGCCATCTGTAATTGTCTTGTCCTGTAACTCCCCGCCCCGCGTCCCCCCTCGGCTTTGGGTAACAGGTTGTGCCAGAGATCTATTTGCTGCCCTGGGGCTATATGAATTCATACATCTTGCTGCTCTCTGCAGCTCTCACCTCGGTAAGTGTATGTGCACTTCGGTATGTTAAAAACCCAGTTAGGATTTTGGTTTTCATTCCTCCTGAAGTGAAGTATCAGGTCCCTGAGAATCTCAGCTGATTTAAATAGGGACAGGTGCAATTTTATCCCTCATATTTATGTAGGAAAACTTGGAGTCTTTTCTGTTATTTTTTTTTAAGGGGAAACAAGAAGCTGGGACAGGCCAAGCCGCTCCTCCGCCATTACCAGCGCTGGTGCAAGGCCGAAGGAGTCCTGGAAGCTGCTGGCGTGGCCCGGCCACCTCTGCCCCAGCTCCCCGAGCGCCGGGGCTGCCGGCGGGGCGGGCGGCGCTGACAGGAACCTTGGTGCCGCGGAGCCGTTTCCCGCGGCGACCGGGACGGCTTTCCGGCAGGACGCGGCCCCGCCGCCCGGCAGCAGCGCGGCGGCGAGGAGGAGCAGCGCCGCGCCGCGCCTTGCCTGCACGCTGGCGGCTCTGCGCTGGGCTGCGCTGGGCTGGGCTGGGCTGGGCTGGGCCGAGCCTCGGCCAGCGCGGGAAGCCCCTCCTTGGAGCACAGGCGGAGCGCGGCCCCCGGGCGCCAGGTAAATACCCACTTTGGTCCGTGGTCGATGCGGGGCTTGAGGGGTCTCTGAGCCCTCCGGGACGGGCAGCCGGGCCGGGATTCCCGCAGCCTTGCCTTGGTGCTTGCCCGCCGAGTGCATACGCGGGCGAAGTGTGAGGACCCGGGCGCGGCCGTGTTTGCATTTATAGCACAGACGTCTACAGTCATGTGTCCATCTGGAAAGACACGTCCCCGTGTGCATGGAAAGGCCCTGTGCTTTAGTTTAACCCCGCGCTCCGCAGGAATTTGGGCAGCTCCCCATCGGTAGGATCAAACTTCAGTATGTGTGGCACCGTGCAGGCATCGCTCTATTGTAATAGGCTGGAGCGTGACGTAATGCCGTGGTTTGCTTACTCTGCGGTAGAATCGCTTGCTTCAGGGAGCAAGCACACAAACGCAGCAGTGGAGTTTCAAATAGGCCCGACGGGAGAGTATTTGGGAATCAAATAGGCCCGACAGGAGAGTATCTGTTATGTGGGAATATGCGCTAGCTAGAGCATCAGCAGGAATGCCGGTGTCACTCGCATTGCATGGTAAAATAAGGGAAGAAGCTGGAGATTAGGTTTGTGTAAGGAATGATGATTTGCATCTAATCTGTTTTCTCCAAACATGCATTTACTGCCCCGATCTCGCAAAGATTTACAGACCAATCTAATTTTAGGCACTGCCTAATCCCACTAAGTGACTACGAAGAGTCACAGAATGGCAGAATATGAAAGCATCCGAATCTTAGTAGGACCAGTGCCCATAAACTTTAATCAGTGGTAGATTTAATCTCACAACTTTAAAGGCTAATTTATGCAAAATTAGTGAATGAAATTTGGGATTAAAAAAAAAATCAGAAATTGAAATGTGAAACAGGGCATTACATAGTGGAATGAAGCGTAGTTTTCTACAGTAGCTACGTACATCATTCCTATAGAATGCTATCAAACCAAAGTCACATTATGTGTTAACATTTCAATTTCATCAGATGTTTTGAGGTTTTTACTGGGCTTCTACTAAGATCTCCTGTAACAAAGTTACAGTTCAGTTTAGAAAGGAGCAAGTGTTTGTGTGGAGTAGGTGCATGTGTCAGTAACCTATGGTTACAGCCAGTCTGTGGGGTTAGCTCTTACCGGAGGGCCGCCCGGTCCTGACTGTTTGGGTTGCTGTGGTAGTTGGCTAACTTCAGCACTGTTTGGAGCAGTGCTTCCTTTCCTTCTCCAGCTCCTCCTCCTCTGGTAATTAACATGCCAAACTATTGTGGTCCTGACTGTTTGAAAGAGGAGGGCTTAGATTGAGGTTTGAAATGAGTTTGTTATTAAACACTATCTTTCCATCAATGTCAGCATTCAACCACTAATAGTTACAGGAAATCCAGGTCTCACTGCAGAACAGCTTGCCTGTCCTAGCTGAGCTCTTTGCCTGCTGTGGTTAGAGGGAGGAGTAGCAAGATCAGGGCTACTCGGCTGAGTGACAGGCAGATTTGTATTTTCTTACAGCTGTGTTACGATCTCAGGGAGAAAAGGCTCCCATGTTCTTGTGGAATATGCGGTTTCTTACCCTCAGCATAGAGGTTATTATACTGCTATTTACACCAGCTAGTGCTTCATCTAGAAAGATCCCAAAGTGTCTCCTGAGTTCTGAGTCCTAAGTTATAAGGAGAGAAATATTTTCATCTGGCAGCTCCCTTTCTGTATGTCCTCTGTTGTTTAAATGCAGCCACCTCAGGGTACAACAGGGTGCACACAATATCTGCAACCTCAGCAGCCTGATTTCCAACAGTTTCTGTAAATGAGTTATGGAGAAGCAACATCCCCAAGAATGTACCTTTAATTTCAGTTCACCACTCACAAGAACAAACTGAAAGTGTCTAATTTCTGATTTCTTAAAAAAAAAAAAAGTCAGTCTTTTAAGGTGTCTCCTTTTTCAGTGTAGTTCTAAGAAAGTGTGGAGTGAGGAAATGCTTGTGAACTTTCAGTTTGCATGAACCAAAAATGCTGATAAAAACCCCCCAACTTATCTCACCTGGCATATAGATTTCCCCCACATCCTCTCAGGAGGTAAGCTGGCTACATCCTGGCAGATAAAAATTAGAAATATGAGACTGAATCATGTAGTTTGTTGTTTCTTAAGTGTCCAGTTGAATCATTTTCCTTTAGTATTGGAGGAAGTTCATACTGCACCTCTGATACCCCACTCCCTAACAGTCTCTATACTATGTGGTGAACTCGGGAAGTAACATGCTATTTTGTGGTACCTGTCTGCCTATCGGAACAGGAAGGAGTTCTTGTAGCCAAGGACGGCATGTAAAATACAAGTTAAACAACACTAGATAAAACTCTACACACAAAGCAAATGAACCCAGGCACAGAAATCATTCACCCTCCCTGGTGTTGTTATTTGAAATTACAGATTTAAGACCACACATCAGCACCTCAGGCGAAATCACTGCACTGCTTCCTTTGTCCATGTCAATTTTGTACATGAGTTGTGAGTTTTGAGGTGTTTGGATCTGGATGATATACGTGAGTGGTGCTAGGACTCAGGAGAGCTTCTGTTCCCCTACGCTAGACGTTCTTCCCTGTGAGATCAGCCAGCCAACAGGCAACATGCACAAAGAGGTAGCCTGTATTTTAGTCTTGATGTAACCTGTGAAGGTGCCTGCATATTGATGGGTTTGGCTCACCTGCAGCCCGGGTTGTGTGTCACCATCAACTAACTCCTCTCTAGTCAGTCTGCTTGGCTTTCTGTTCATTTCCTTGCCCAGGATCCTTCATCCTTTTTGGAGTCCCAGTCCAGCAACTGCGATTTCAGATGGTTACTCATCCATGGGAAGTGATGCAGCCCCTCATTACTCGGTGATGCTTGAATGTTTGTCATATGGCTGCAAGGCGAAGGAGTCACTGATAAGCATCTTGGGTGAGCTGTACAGCAGACAGTTTATAGAAAAGAAAGACCTTCTATCATCTTCCTTTACTGCTGGGTCCTCCTTGCTCTCTGGACCTCCTTTGTTTTGGCTGTTGTGCACTTCTCAGCTTAGGGTTCCTTGCATTTTAATTAGTGTTTCCACAGTGCAGTTAAAATTAATGTATACTACAAGTACTGTTTATTATTCTTTACTGTGTGCTCATCACTGGATGAGCTGTTCTGTAGCTGTGATGTGTTAGTTGCCTGCACAGACAAGATGCCTGGAGAGCTTCCTTGTTGAAGGCGCTGGGTCATGGCCGCAGCTAGGGAAAATCTATGCTTCACAGAGCAAGACTCATGTATCCTTGCTAAGAGTTTGCTTTCCCTCACAGAATATGACATTCTTCTTACCTCTTGGTTTACCACTTTCTTAATTTTAATCTTTTCTTGGTTGTGTTTTTGGGGGTTGTGTTGTGTTGTTTTGTTTATTTGTTTGGTTGTTTTTGTTTTGTTTTCTGAAGTCTGGAAGAGATCACTGCTTTCTTTTAGCTTGACTGCAGTAAGGCATCAAGTTAATTGCAACTGTTTCTGCTCTTTGTGTCTCCCTGGGTTTAGCAGACAGGATATGTGAGCTCTTCTTCACTGAGAAACGTTGGCAGTTGTTTTCATCCTTAGAGGCAATGAGACTATAGCAAACAGGTGGGTCTGCAGCATGGAAATGGTGCTGCTTACATTCACAATTGTCATTTGTAGCGCCTGGTCCTACAGCCATGCATTGCTGACAAGAAGGCCTCTTTCTTCAATTTTTGTGAGCTTTTCTTGAATACGACCAATGGTTTTGTGCAGGAATATCAGTCAGAAGATATTTCTGTAAGACACTGTAAAGTCAGGATTGTCTGAAAATTTTAAGCAGTTGATCTCTAAATTGTGTGTTGGGGAAAGAGGCTTTTGAAGAGGAGCTCTAAAAATGTGATCTAAAGACAATTGTTTGGACCATGTTGAAACAAGCTATTTACTACTATATGGCGACCTCTTTGAAACTGTGATCTCTTGTTCCACATGAAAAGTTTCTTTCAGCTTTATCTTCTTTGTGAGATGCTGTAAATTTCACCCAGACATTTAAATGATTAATTTAACAAGCCTGTGTGCTGTGTTTCTCACTTGGTATACACAGCAATTGATCACCTGGGGTTTTGGAATCACTTAGGGAGAAAGCTTGCCTTCTGCCAAGGGAACAAAATACAGCCAAGATACAAGAAAACGTGATAGGTTGCACAGTGACAGCATCCTAGCTGATCTGCACTCCCTGCCATCATCACTTATGAAATTCACAGATTCACAGATTGCATTGGGTTGGAAGGGACCTTCAAAGGTCATTTTGTCCAACCTTCCTGCAGTGGACAGGAACACTTCCAACTAGGTCGGGCTACTTACAGCCACATCAAATCTGATCCTGAATGACTGCAGGGATGGGACCTCAACCACACCCCTTGATGAGACCTGTTCCAGTATTTTAACACTCTCATTGTGAGGAACTTCCAACCGTGCTCCAGTTTAAAACCATTGCCCATAAATTCCTAGTTATCAGATAGAGAGATGCCTCTCCAAATTGAGTAGGAAAGGCAAGCAGGAATGTAGCTTTCAGTCACTGCTCAGAGAACTGGCCACTGTTTTTGTGGGATTTATGACCACTAGGAGTGTAAATGTTGTAGACCAGGACTCTTCTTTGGTTACATGTGGATGGTAGACAGTACAGTGGGCCTGACTGGGGATATATGCTGAGGCTTCAACTGCAGCAGCTGTGACACTATGCTTTTAAACAGCGAAAAGAGAGAGGGCTTCTGGCTGGGGGAGAGACCTGTGTGCCGTTATGCTTTGAAAGAGCTTCTGGTCAGAACAGGTTGGAGCATGTTTGTTGAGTAGGCTTTGCAATACTAAAAATAGAATCAGAGAATGGTTTGGGTTGGAAGGGACCTTAAAGATCATATAGTTCCAATCCCCCTGCCATGAGCAGGGACACCTTCCACCAGACCAGGTTGCTCAAGGCCTCATCCAACCTGGCCTTGAACACTTCCAGGGAGGGCCATCCAAGACCTCCCAGGGCATCCTATTCCAATGTCTCACCACCCTCACTGTAAAGAATTTCCTTCTAATATCCAGTCTAAATTTACTCTCCTCAAGCATAAATCCATTCCTTCTTGTCCTGTCACAATAAGCCCTTCTAAAAAGTCCTTTTCTGTCTTTCTTCAGGTATTGAAAGGCCACTGTAAGATCTCCCCAGAACCTTCTTTTCTCCAGGCTGAACAGCTCAAAGTTTCACATCAGCAGTGGGATGCTGGCAAGAGGTCTCTCTGCAGTGCCTCACAGTGTGCTGCCACTGCCAGTTTTTCAACTTGTTCTGCAGACATTCTGTGCCAGTGGCGTATAGAAGTCCAGAAGCAGTGAAAAAGACTTTGTGTCTGATAATCAGACATCTATGGATCATCATTCTCTCTTCTGCCCATTTGGGTGTGTCCACCTGACAAATACAGTTCAACATCTTAATTAAGAGACAGCACCTAAGTCTTCAGTTTTGTGGGTTTGCAGGGATTCTGCATGCAGAGCCTGGTTTTCAGGAACTGTCATTGCCCTAAGTGTGTCCCCTTTAGATTCTAGGCAATGCCTGGCTGATGTGATCCACAGAGCTAGTCAGAAGTCCTTGTAGCTATAAAGCTTGTAGGCTGTGATTGTTCAAGGTACCACTGGAAGACATCTAGATTACAGACTGAGGTTGCTCAAACTGACAGGCAGAAAAGCTCATTAAGTACTAGCTGCTCCAGCCCTAGTGGATTGTATTCAAAGAGTCTTGTACATCCATCTTCTCTTCAGACGATCTCTTGTTCAGATGGAGCTTGTCACATCCTATAAACTGGATTGTAGAGGTCCAGGCCTGCAACATACAGAAATAAAGTTCCCTGCAGCCACTGGAATTTGCTCTGCTACCAAATTGTTACCCAATTGAAAGAACATATCTTTCTGTTTTCCCTGTTGGCATTGCAGTCTTAACCCACAGCTGATACGCAGCTTAAGATAAGCAGAGCTGATTCCCACAGCAGGTTCCAGGGTACTGAGAAGAGAATAGGACAAGCTTTCCAGTGGCTGAGGCATCCCTGCGCTCTATTTGTGTATTCCTAAGTTTTAAAACTCCTCCTGTGCTCTTGAGACAAAGTTCTCAGAAACACCCAAATCTTTTGCTTTGCCAAGAATTTGAGCCTGAGTCATTAGGAATCAATGAGACTTGGGCACTTTTAACATTATCGCTCATTTTTTCCTGTCTTTTGCTGGCTGAGAACTTGTCTCATTTATGGATTTCCTTGTGGACATACTGCTCGTGAACATCGTTGGTTGTTCCTTTCTAATTCTCTCTCCAGACACAAGAGAAAAGGGGAAGTTCTTATTTATCTATTGTGTATCACTCATTGTTTTATACATCTCTATTACCTCTGTACTGAAGAGGAGGTCCCAAAAGCAACAAAACCAACAAGACTGCTTACCAAGTTGTGTGATGCCTCCTTCTTGCTTTCTCCCTCTTCTTCCCAGTGCTTTCAAATCTGTCTCACACTAACCTCTTGTGTGGTTAATTTAGAGAGCCCCATGTGGTGGCACTGCCCTTCTAGAAAGGACAAGGGTTTGATTTGTGCCTGTTTCTTTGTTAGCAGGAGGGTGAAATTAGACCTGTTTCCTTTCCAGTGTTGAACAACAGTTCAAGAACTGTATCTTTGCTTTGTCATATCTAGTTGAAGTTGCCTGTGTGGTTCAAAAGAAAGAGAAGGAGAATAACTGGAAGATAGGCAGGATGGTGACAAACCCTGTTTTGTTTAAAAAACAAACTGAAAGGTGCTTCTTTTATATATACTTTTATAGGTGGAGGATGTGTGATTGCAGATGCCCAGTGCTACTGGGAATTACTGATGTAACTGTCTTTGATTTAAGGAGGTTCTTGGTGGTGTAGGAAGAGAGAGCCTGCCACCGTTAAGGTCACCTTTCACATCATTATTGGGCAGGTCAACCAGACTAGTTTGGAAGATACAAGTGTTGCAATTTGTGAACTACGTGATGCAGGAACCTGTCATCTTCTCGCGACCTTATGATTCAGCATCTTGCTGGATATGAAGTCAGTTTGTAGTTCAGCATCACCACACCTGCCTGCATGACACTGGCTAGTTCCAGTCTCACAGGATCCAGAGAAACATGCAGCCACGTGAAGCCTCCAGCATTTATAAATGAGCATATTTAATGTAAGTGTCAAATTTTCCCCTCGCTTTTTTGCCTTTCCTAATGATCAAAAGTAAAGAACAGAATAGCATTGCATCTGCTACCACTGAAATGCTTCAGTGGGATATCACAAGCCCTTCTGACTCCAGTACCTTGAGTGGGAGCAAGGCTGTATTCTCTGCCAACCCTTGTGAGGTAGCATCTTTGAGTGGGCCAGCCTGTAGCTTTCACTGTTGCCATATGGTTATGTTAGTGCTGGTTTTGGTCAAGTGAATGCCTGTTGCAGTTTTGCAACTTCAAATTATCATTCTTGTGTTAAATACATGCCATAGGAAGATATAGAATGAGTGGACAGGTTGTTCCTTAGCCTGTTCTGGAGCTTCTGAGCTATAAGGTACTGGGGAGCACCATGCAGTTCTGCAGTTGCTAGCAGGACTGAGCTTCAAGTGTGAACTCCGTGCTGCCGGAAGCTGACAATGCAGATGTGCTCAGGATGACTTTATTTCCCATCACTTGTCAACTGCCACAGTTGTACACCTTTACAAAGAGCCTGTTCTCACACTATTCTTGTTTGAAACCACTCCAAATATGTTTGTTCAGCCCTCTGGTTCCATTTTTGGCTCTACCTTCAGCATCTTACTCTGTGTTTACTTACTGAAGCTGATTCTAATCCTGGTTCACTATGAGGTTAGTGAAGTGAATCCTTTCAAAGAGATAAAGGGAGAAAGATCCCAATGTAAAGGCTTGCAACTGCCCAAGTTGTGTATGTGATTCTTTATTGGTTTTGAAAGTTGCTTACTTGGAGTGTGTTTGCAGAGATCGTGGTCTGAACTGTTGGATCTGTTTTGATCTGTTAGGAAGATGAGCTGCTGCCTTTGAACATAACTTTGTCATGATTGGCCACAACTGAAGCAGGGATGGGAGGAAGCCAGTGGGTGATGGCAGGAGTTGGTTTGTGCAACAGGATTCTGTGCTCCATTCTTGGGGAACTGCTGGCCTCCTTTCTCCCTCTGACTTGCTATAGGAAAGGGTACCTATTTAAAGAGCTTTGCTAGTAAAAGCTAGGCAGGTAGACTGTTCTGGATTTAAAAAGGAGAAACTTAAACAGATGTATTATCTGTGTTTGATGCTGGTTAATAGAGTTTTTTTCCTAATAAGTGTAAATCTTCATGGGTCCTGGTAGCACTTCAGCATCATTCACAAGCTAATAAGCTGCTAATTATCAGCCCTACCCAGGCTAATTAATTCTGTTAAGAGGATATTAATCTAGCAGAGTTCTGAGCCAGTATAGCCCTGCTGCTTCTAGGACTTGAGCTGATGTGGTCTCTGACTTTGGGCTGTTCTGCATGTACAAGCTCTAGGTACTGTGATTTCTCCTAGCAGCTGTGAGAGCTGTTCACCCACTAGCACAAATCCGGTCACCAGGTCCCAAGAGCTTGCACACATTTGACCAGTTCCCCTAATTAGACATACCTGCCATGCACTCCCCTCAAGCATGGGAGCATTGTGAATGAAACTTCAAGAGGGGAGAGTTCAGAAGGCAGCAGACTCAGTGTGACAGTGGTCAGCAATGAGACACACCCTTATTGCACCACAAGGTGTAGAAACTCCTCTTCCTCCTCACTGGTGTGAGCTCAGGTGAGTCAGTAGTTCTCTTGAATAGTTCTAGCCTTAAAACCCTTTGCTATTCTGATGTTTTGCCCAGTGAGTCAACAGCTTGGACATAAAGATCTGCAGATTGGTGATGGTGCAGGATATGGTATAATTGGTTTTGCTGCTAGGATGTGTTGTCATTCTGGGACCTAGGTTGTCACATGGTTTCACTTAGGCTCCCAGTGATACTCTAGAGAGCAGCACTCTGCAACAGCTTAATAGCATTGATTTATTAGGTAAATACCATGGTAATGTTATGCAGAGAAGCAGGCAAAGTAGCTGCTGTAAAACACATGTTGGTCTTTAAAATTTGGAGTGCAAGCAGTCTGGCAGAAAAATGCAAACTATTTCAGGTTGGTTGGCTTATTTTTCTAACCCTTTGTTTCTTGACTTCTTCCAGCCTCGTGGAAACCTGTACTAAGCATTCACTAGGTGATTCCCTAGTGATACTCGTCACTACCACCTCTCAGTGCAGCTTTCTAAAACTGGATAATAAATATTATCACTTCCATTCCCCTTTATCCTGCTCTCTGCAGTTTCCAGTACACAGAGTTCACACATAGAACACACACAACAGAAACCCCAAATGGGTTCTTCATGCACAATAATCTTAGTGTCAGATTAAGGAGAAAGTAAACTCAAGGGGAATGTGACTGTGAGAGGGGTGATTTAATTAAACACATTTATCTAGGAAAAGGCCCTTACTGACTTTATGTTTGTTTTGCTTTACAGGTACTCTCCATCATATGAGCTTATTTCATAGAGGGACTGCAGCCCGCTTGATGAGTTTCCCATCTGAAGACAGCTTGGTTTGGTTCCTTTCTTTTAGGATTGTAGTTGGTGAATGTATTTGCTCCACCACTTCTAAGTTAATAGTGTAACAAGGACGTGTGTGAAGCTGCTCTTTCTCTGGATATTGATGTGGTATCTTAACACATTGTGACACCTTAGACTCACCAGTGACACAGGACATGGAGGCTCTTGAAGTTGATGACATTAGCCCTGCCTTGGAGGTGACTGAAGAGTTTTTCAATAATTTTGATACTAAACTTGAAAAGATTGTGCAGCCCTCTGAGGTTTATGGTGTACAGGAGGTCCCTGAACTGGTTGGGCATGAGGTATTTGATCAGATAACAGAGAGCAGGAATTTGAGGAATGTCACCTCCTTAGCCAAAAGTAGCCTCCTCTGGGATCGTTGCAAAAATGGCCTATTGGAAACCAAAGCTCAGACAGCATTCCCTGCCAAAGACCAGCTCGGGATGCAGAGGGCAACAGCTGCTGACAGCCTCGGTTGGGCAGGGGAAGGCGAGACAGCAGCTTTTAACATCTTCAATATCTGCCAGCGGAGAAGAGACAGGCCTCGCTCGGTGAATGACATCCTGGTGCAGAATGAGGAAGCCTCCACGTTCAAGCCAGGACACCACAGATCACGCTCTGATATCAGCCATGTGAACTGGGGAATGGTCTTCACGGGCACCTACCTGCAGCAGCCACCTGCACCTGGTCAGGACAATAACTGTGCTCTGCTTTCTTACCTGGCATTAACCAAGGGAAAGGACATCCAAGGAAACACAGGTTTGTGCTACTGCTTTGATATTTTTGGTGTTAATATTTATCTTCAAAGACAAAAAACACCAAACCAACAAACAAACAAATAGGTAGCTCTTAAGAGGATAGAAATAATCATGGCTTTGTTGTCTTTGATATATCTCTGTCTGCCTAAGGATCTGTTTTTAAACCAATCTTGACTTCTGTTCCTTTTGTACTTTAAAAAAATAAGCTTGTTTTACTTTTTTCTTTTGTTTTGTTCAGTTTGACACAGGTAAAAAATAATTGATGTATTTTTTATACTTTCTTTATGTGATTTTTCTGAACTAAAACTTTGAACACTAAAGGTGTTAGGAGAATGGCAAATCCAAATGCGAAGTTTTCCTAGAAGTTAGAAAGAGGGCATACAAAGCTTCCCTATGAGCCCTGAAGTCTCTGCTGTTTCTTCAGGAAATGCTGACTATTCAGTCCATACAAAAATAACAAAAACCCAAGCATGCAGTTTATGCTTGTCAATATTAAGGCATCTCTGCCAGCTTTGTATGGGCTACAAGAAGTCTTGTTATCTGATTGAGTCAGGTGTCTGCAGCGAGCCATCTCAAGTGATGTTTCAGCAAGTGATGCTTTTCCTGTCTCAAGCATTGCACTAGAAGAGGTTATGCTCAGGGCTTTGTGACTGATGACCCCATGTCTCCATCTCTATGATTTATTTTGCAGGTGCCAGAGTGGACTGGGCACTTAAGGAAAAGTAAAGCAGCCCTTTGAAATATTTTCTTAATTTAACAAATGAATTTAGAAATCAAAAGGATATTGAAACAGTGGGTGTGTGCATGTGGTAGGATGGCTCCAGTTATGGATAGGTAGCCTGTTTAGTGTTAAAACACGCCTTTTGGGTTAGATTTTCCAGGTGAGTCAGCTATTTTGAAGCCTGAAAAGCCAATTCCTGAATGTTCGTGGATGCATACATATAGAATCATAGAATCATAGAATGGTAAGGTTGGAAGGAGACCTCAAGGATCATCTAGTTCCAACCCCCTGCCATAGGCNTTGTGCTTGGGATTGTGCCTACCCAGGTGCAGGACCTTACACTTGGCCTTGTTGAATTTCATGAGGTTGGCCTGGGTCCACCTCTCCAGCCTGTCCAGGTCCCTCTGGATGGCATCCCTGCCCTCTAGCAAGTCGACTGTGCCACACAGCTTGGTGTCATCTGCAAACTTGCTGAGGGTGCACTCAATTCCTCTGTCCATGTCACTGACAAAGATGTTAAACAGCACTGGTCCCAGCACTGACCCCTGAGGGACGCCACTTGTCACTGGTCTCCAGGTGGACATTGTGCTCTTGATCACCACTCTCTGCATGCAACCATCCAGCCAATTCCTTATCCAGTGAGTGGTCCACCCATCAAGTCCATGTTTTTCCAGCTTGGTGACCAGGATGTCAGGCTGATCTTCACTGCTGACATCTGGGACCTCCCTCTCTCTCTCTCCCTCTCTCTCTCTATATATATATGTAGGCATTATATATGAAGTTATTGTGTTATGCTATGATATAGATGCTATATCCCAAAGAGCTCTTGATTGACAAGGGCAAGTACACCTGCTGTTACTTTTGTTTAGGGAGATACATTGCTTCCTATAGAGTGAGGTATTTGTTGTGTCCTCTCTGTGGAAGGGATGCAGAACAGGAGCACACCTAGAAGCCTAGAGACAGTACTCTGTTTTCATCAGCTGTATCCTCAGCATCTGATGGGTTTAATTTCACATGCAACACCTGTATGTGCCTACAGAAACACCATCGATATGTGGATATTAAAGGTCAATTAATGTCCTAGTTTGGCCAGGACATGATTTAAGTGTAATTTTTTTTGGCCCAATTTCCCCACAGAGAAGGAAGGGAGTTCTGTTCTTTACACTGTTTATAGTAAGAAATACCTAAGTCATTCTGTATTTAATACCAGTTCATGTGCTTATTCAGGGAGTGTAGTTTCAAACTGGCAATGGATCCCCAACCTGCAAGAAGCAAGTCACCAGTCCAGCTGGTGCTGAGCAGAGTCTGAGGCCAAACCAATCTCCCTTTTGTCATGAAGGTGCACCCTAATGCATCGCACCTCTGTCTAGGGTGAAGCAAATTACATTCCAGTCTCCCTTACAAACAACTGCAAGACAGTGTGATGCAGCTGTTCATGAAAGGAAGCAAAATGAAAAAACAGAAACAATGATGTAGAGCTTTGTTCCCTTTCAGACAATCAAAGAAATTTTATGAGAAACTGCAGTGCTGGGATGCCATTGCTTCCAAGTCAGGGGCTGCATACTGCAGTCTCTCCCCTCAGTGAGAGTCTCTGAGCTTTCATAAGTAAGGTTGTTTTCAGTGTTGTCCCACTTCAGCTGTACCTCCCAGTTCAACTGTTCCATTTTGCTTAGACACAACAAACCCCAGGGAAATGCTGGAAGCTGGTCTTGCGTATCCAAAGTCAAGTCTCCTCAGCAGGACTTCACACCAGTTTGACAGCTTGATAAAAAACCTTGCATGATACAACCATGAGAGGAAAACACAAGAAACAGCTCTGTGTACAGCTGGATCTAACCATGGGATTCCTTAAGCTTGATTGTGCCCAGGATCCAGTCACCCCATCACAGTGTGTACCTGAGGTGTGCCAGTTTGATACTAGTAGTGGAGTTCAGTTGTATTCTCCTCACTCCCACTGTTTAAATGCAGTTGGGTAAAGATTTTCCTCCGTACAAAAGAAAGTCAACAAGCTGTATGAGAGTGTGATACGCTCTCTAGCATTATGAACAGTTTGTAGCTGCAAGTTACAACTGTGAAGACCTCCCACGTGCAAAGCGGTTTTGTGAAGTGTAGTGATATTAGCACTCTTAAGAAAACCAGAAATTGACAGATGAAGAAAACTTTTGGGTTTTAGACTGGCTGCAATGGTGCCAAGTACCTTATACCTCAACTGTTTCACAGCTTTTCTGCAGTACCAGGAACTAGTCCCATTGCTGTGCTCACTGCTGCCAGAAGTGTAGGTCTCTTCAAAATGGCTTTTTTACAGAAGAGACTCAGCATGGCCAAGTTCTTGGGAGGATTTTGGAGGTGAATTGAGCAAAGGAAAGAAATGAATTAGTAAGACTGGCTGAAGAACCTCTCCCAGAACTCACTTGTAGCACAGTAGCAGTTAATACCTCTAAGGTGCTCATCCCACACTTTTCTGTTGTTTTTTGTCAAAGGTATAAGTCATTTGTCAGTGCTTGCTGTGTGGCCTCCAAGAGCATCTCTGTGTGAGATATTTGAAGACATGGATACCTTCTTTGAGGAAGGAGAACTTCTCTGCTCTGAAAATGCACTCTTCTAACCTGTTTCCTTAACCTATTCTGTTCAGCTGCTGTGCAGGTTTTGGAAGGTAGCCATGGTATTTTTTCCCTCTGTTTACAAGAGCGCTTGCCATAGAGTTTGCTGCTGCTGTGTACTGAGCTGAAAAAAGAAAAGCAAGACAGTAAGTCTTGCAGATATGTGTATTTGGGATGGGTCATTATTTTCCACAAAAGACTAAAAAATATATTTTAAGGTTGGCTAAAAGCTGCTGGCATGGTTGAAGGAGTTAACATTGCCACAGTGTGTGGAGACATCCCTTTACAGGGCTTTAATACAGATTAAACGAATGCATGTGGGACGCTGAGAACCAAGTTCAGTCCTCAGTGAGGTGAAAGACTTCCCTGTGGAGCCTGCAGAGGTCTCCCAGTCCTCCTAGACTGTTCGCTTGCTGCAGAGATCAACTCTTCACGTTTTTCCGTCGTTATCTTCATAGTGTATTTATTACTATGAGCTTATCTCTTGCTGCTGCTTGCTTGTTTATAATACAAATAAAATTAAGCAGGATCCCTCCCTGTGTTGTGAAATAAAAGGATCTGTAAAGAAGCTGTGCCTTTTGGGACAGAGTCTCCTTAGTTAGGCATGCTGGCAAAACATCTAGTGTACTGGAAGTGAGCACTGTGCTGGGGAGCAGCAATACATGGAGCTAGCTGAGATGGAAGTTGTAAGCAAATCCAAGGCAAAGTTTTGTATTTCTGAGCATGTGGCCTGGCAAACAAGGGGAGAATGCTGCTTCTATGGTATCCTACGAAAGCTTGCTTAGCTGATTAAAACATGGTGTGTGAGCAGTTATCTTTGATAGTCATGTGCATGTTTTCATCCAAACACAGCCACTCCCCAGAATATGAGTGCTATAGTACATTTCCCAGATAGCTGTTTTGTTTCCCTGCCATGCCCATAATCTTGGGGAACTCCAGAGCTTAGCACCTGCACACTGACCAATTCTCCTTACTGCAAAGGGCTGGCACCTTGTGCCCCTGTCCAGCAAACAGCTATGGAGATAGTCAGCCTCATTGATTTTCCACTGCACTCTGTCTGGAAGCTGAACCTATAGGGTATTTGCAGCATTGTGGCATGGCAAAACAGGCATGTCAGAGAAAGGTGACTGACTTAGAACTGCCCAACAGGCCCAAATTTTGCTGTGTCTGATTGAGACCAGGATTTCACCACCTCCTTTCAATTCATTGGTTTAAAAAATGCCTTTTTTCTTCCCTCCATTCTTTTCACATATTTTTATCTGTCTGGGAACCTAGCTATCATTTGGGACATTTTTGGTCTTGCACTCAATTGTGCAGGACACATTTCAAATGAGGCTTGGGTCCCTCTTCATACAGCTCTTGTACATATTGCATACTTTTTCTAGTGTGTTTTTGTAGATGTAATTCCATATGAATATGTATTCATGAGCAACAAACCACTAATTCACAAGCTGAGGACTGGGGGTTGTCCTTGAGTTCTGAGGAGTCATTTTACAGTGCTGCATTCTCTTGTTCTAGCAACCACACGGACTTGATGTCATTTCCTTTGTTTGCCAGATACCCTCACCTTTGGCAGGAGTAGTGGTGGCTGATACTGGCTCTGTGCTGTGACGTTGCTCATGCAGCATTTAGATGTGTGCTAAGCAAGTCTGTGGTGAAGCATCATCAATTGCTGATTTTGTCCTGCTCAGGGAGGAGTTACAAAGACATCTAGCTGGAAAGGAGAGGTGTAGCAAGTACTGGGGTTACTGTGAAGGTGGCCATAGACCCATAGAGGTGTGCAGTGTTGGAAGTGTGACATGCAGCCTTCTAGGGCTGGCCAGGTAAAGCCTAGCTCCTGACCCATCCATCTGCTGGGGAGATTTCTGAAGCCTAATTGTCTTTTGAGATTTTGCAAGACATATCTGTAGCACCATCTTTTGTTTGTGCTATGTGGATGCTGCACAGCCACTGCAGACCAATAGGCCATTAATTGGTATTGGGATAGCTGAACATTATAGAGCTTGTGTGCAGAAGATAATGTTGCTGCCATCTGAGAGGCAGATATGTGGAAACAACAGTTCTGCACCTTCCCTGGAGAGCAGAAAACCTCAAAGTACTTGGAAATAGTCCTGGAGGTATCAAGCTAGTTGGAGAACTTCCCCTATAGTGGCCAATTTATTTTCACTATTAGAAGGTAGTCAAGAAACAGGTAACTGTACTGCAGAGATCTGAGGAGCCAAAAATGTTATTTAAAATAGAAAGTGAGTTGGATGCTTGGAGTCTCTAAGCACCAAGGACTGTCTGCAAATCTAGCAAAAGGTAGCCCCTTCTCTCAGGAGATTACATGTTAGATACACCACCACAGTAAGGAAAGGGAGGATGAGAAGTGACAAAGAGAAGAAAGGTGCTTTGCCCAAGATCAAATGGGAGTGTGATTTGGAGAACCTGACTTCAAATTAGCTGCTGGATAATACTTCCCCACTAGCCCCTTTGGCTAATTTTGGAAGTGCAGCACTTGTTCCTTGCAGGTTCACTACAGTTCACTACAGTCCAGCCACTGAAGCTGGAAGGGCCATGGGGGCTAGCAGAGAGCACCAGCAGTGAAAGGGGTAAGCTGGGCATCTGAGGGGAGGGAAATGTGGCCTACTCCACTTCCTTGCCTGGGAGGCTGTGGGAGGGTGCAGTAGTAGAGAGGGGAGTGTGGTGGGAAGCGATGGGAGTGGCTCACATACAGTTAATAAATTCACAGTGCAGGAGGGTTACAAAGCAGCACTGACAAATTTGATTGTGAAGCTGTTCTTGTTGGGAAGGTTGTTCCTTATGGAGTTTTTTGCTCTGGAATTACAGCACTCCTTAAAGCCTAAAGAACAGTTTTCACCTCCTGGGGCAGTGCTGGTTGCTTCCAGTGATGTTGTGATGACTTTCACACTGAATTTTCAGGTTAGTTGCTATCATTCCCTCAGTGGTGTCAGCTAACTCTCCTAATGTGAACTGACCCTGTTTTCATAGCTTTGATGGTCACTTTATACTCTGTCTTCCTTCTTTTTAAAGCCAAATTAAGCAAATTTGTAAAAAAAACCTCATCAAATCCATGTTTCTTTGGTACTTCTTCTTCTTTTGCACTATGTCAGTATGCACAGGGTGCTGGTGCTTGGCAAACGCTATGCAAGTATTAGACTTGCTTCAGAGGAGCAAAAAGGATTGGACGGGAGTAGCTGAGCTGGGAACTTGTGGACTTCAGCAGATTCTTGGATGTTTCTCATACAATGCCTTACTTGAAGGGAAAGACATAAAGAAATTAAACACATTATTCTTTATACATCTGTTTGGGCAATCTGTTCAGTGAGCAGCTTATTTTTGGTGAACAGCTAAGCCAGTCTTGCTAGCAATACACAACTCTAAGAGTTTGCAGGGTCAACATTTTCAAAGCAGGTTTTGCTTTCCCTATGCCTAAAGAGAGATCAAAAAGAGTGTGTGTCCTCCTGGTGGGGAGAGATGCTGGGTTTTAATATAAATTAATGCAAGCTGCTACCTAGTTACAAGTCCCATTGCTGTAGTGGTCACTTGAAAAGAGGTGGCATTGGGAGAAGAAACAAGATTTGACTCCAAGATAACCATCTGCTGGAAATTTGTGGGTAAATATCAATGCCATTATTTCAGGACCAAGTGAAATCAGAAATATTGCTTGAAAGAAGTATTCTTACAGAGCCATGTAGTGGAAGGGGTAATTAAGTACTGCAAGATTATATTTTTAAAATATTAATATAGTTTATTAATATTTTAAAAATATTCAGAACTTGCGTCACTCCAATCACCAATTTAATAAGAGGTTCNCTTTACCTTTCTTAGGGCAGAACACAGGCCTTGCACAGGGCAACCGTGTGTACCTCATTTACCGCAGGATCTGGGCAGGCCAGAGACCCCAGACGTAGTGGCTCCAGATTCTTTGTCCTCTTTCCTGCAGTTGCTCTCCCCAAAACAGAAGGAGGGAGAGCAGAAAAACATGCCTGGGCGAGCCAGGACATGTACAAACCTATTTTGGCCTGCTTAGGCCTACCACGACAAGCCATATGGGAAAATAGCGGGACGACTGTATTTTTAAGTAGGAGAGAAATGGCCCTTGTGGATCTGAGTCACACTGGCTGAGGCACAGTTTGTCCTTACTCTAGCAAACCCCACCAAGCAGGCAGTTAGCCTATTTTAGGTCTCAGAGGTGGCTTCTAAGTTGTATGGAAAATGGGGAAGAGGACTACTGACAAAAACTCCATAACTTACATTTAGCTCTTACTGAGCATTAAAGAATTCAGAGAGGAGTACAACATCAGGGCAAACCCCTCAGGAACTAGGCAGCTCTGCTTCTGCTCTTGTCCAAGTTAACTTGGCATTACTGTCATCAGAAACGCTTGTGGTGGAAAACAAGGCAAGTTCTTCTGCCATACCAACAGAGATGCAAATACGGTCAGTTGTTCAGGACCATATATCTTATGGACATGCTGAGATGACATTTGGGCCCCCTCTGCTGTGGTGCTGGATGCACTAACTGCCTCCAACAGTGGAGAGAGTTACATGTATGCTTGATGCAGAGTTCCTAGCTGAGACAAGTGGGCAGTTGTCAAAGGAGAGGAGAGACACTGAGAACTATAGTGCCCTGTTCCCAGCTGCTGAGTCTCCCTTTGTTTCCCTCTGCCTTCTCTTCCCTTGAAATTATAACTCCAAATGGCTCAGACATGGGCCATTTACTGTGATTATGTCCCTTTTTTCACTCTTCTGCAATTTACTCTCCCTGTCTCTATATGGAGGAAAAGAGCTGTAGTTTGTTTGGAAGGTGGATGGAAAGATGGTAGCATTTGCTTTCTGAGTGGAAAGGTATTATCTGGCACACTGCACATCCAGGAGATGAAGGGGCAGAGGGCTGCAAGGTGTGTGTATGCGTAGCATATGGATTCAACCTGTCTCTGCCAGCATCTATTACCGTGACCTAAACGATAAGAGGCATTTGAATTTTAATCAAGTTTGGCTGCTGGTTCTGTCTCAGTTTGAGCAAGAGCCAATGGAGCTGATTCACAGGAGCTTGAAGGGAAGGAGTGTGATGAAGGAGGGAGAGGGAAGTGCCTCTATGAAAGGCAGGAACGATAGGCTTTCTCTAACTTAACAAAAGACAGCAAACCTGTGTGCAGATGAAGGAGGGGTGGCTGGGGGAAGGTTGCGAGTTGTCTTATTATGGAGAAGCTTGAACTGTCATCTGTACTTGATGGAAGGGAGAGAGATTGCAGTTGGAGCTGCAGAAACCGTGCATCCCTGACTGGCTTAATAGAAAGGGAAGATGACTCTAGAATGGCTGCCCATTATCTGCACTACAAAGAGATTAGTGTGGGTTTCAAAGAAATTAATGGCTTTTGAGTTAGCACAGAAATACTAATGAATGTCAGGGATGGGGATGTATGGTGAATAAAGTTGGTTCTCTTTTTGTGTGTATGTTTCTATCCGTTGGGGCTATTAAAGTGTGCTTTTTCTCTACCTTTTTGAGGTTTAGATTGGGCTTTCAGTTTTCATATTTAGCTTAAATAATCTCAATTAGCTTATTTGTACCCAAAATATAGTTATATTGATTTATTTTCCACCTTTTCAGACTTAGTGCCAACACAGCAATTTTTAAATTGTTGTTATCATTTTAGTCATGTAAGCAGGAAATCTTTGTAGGTGAATGTAAAGTACTCTGAACATGGGGTTAAATTCAGGTGCCATTCTCAGTATGAGGGTGACATGGGAAAGCTGAGGCTGAGCTGGCAAGACAAATATAAGGATATAAACCAATTCTTATGTATTCAAAGTTCAGCTGAAACTTGTCTGCTTAATCCTTATAAATCCTTAGTGTTGGTCTTCACTGAAGAGCTAGCCAAAGCTTTTACACTGTTGCTGTCCTGAATCCTCCTCCTGCCCCTATGTGAAGCTCGCACAACCAACTACAACAATGTTTTCAGCCAAGGGCAGGAGCATGTCCTTAAACTGTAGGTTACAGTCCCAAGTTCTACTTTCTCATCAGCTGGTATCAGAAGGCCCTTGAACAGTAACTAAATCCCTGAAATACTCATAGTCCCTGACTTCTTGTGCCCCTGGGAGGCTAGACACTTTCACCCATTATCCAGTGTCAAGGGCAGCTTTGCCAGCAGTCCTAGTTTTGTTATCCCCACTACAGATGGGAATGCAGTAACTTCTATACAGATTCATCTTTTTTTCCAAGCTCCATCAAGCCCACAAGCTTCTGTTCCGACAGCTCTGAACTGAAAACATTCTAGATATACTTGAAGGTGATCATGTTTAAAACTCGTCAGAGCATGGCCTGTTAATGCGAATAGTAGCTGGTTAAGCTGAGACA
Organism: Ramphastos sulfuratus; assembly: GCA_013399055.1. NCBI lineage: Eukaryota > Metazoa > Chordata > Aves > Piciformes > Ramphastidae > Ramphastos > Ramphastos sulfuratus. The sequence continues at coordinate 123,516 of WBNM01022330.1, read as the reverse complement.
CTGAAAATATGTTGTGCCTCCAGCTGTCTAACCCTATTACTCTTTCAAAGCTCAAGGGCAGAAACCACGAGTGAAACAGCTCCTGTATTGCTGCAGTTTGTAACGCTATGTGTCAAAAGTCAGTTGGGTTTGGTTTGACCTAATTGTGTTGGGCAGTGGATGAGGAGCTGTTCCCAGGTGGCTGCTTACTCCTGTGTCAAAAATAGCAGTCTGCAAGGGAGATGGACAACTGGAGGCAGAAACCTCTTCACTTGTGTCTATTAATTCGGTCGCTGTTCAGCAAATGAAGAGGTATTACAGATACCCTACTGGAGAGGCAAAGTAGAAGTCTAATGGGAGCAAGAATGTGCTCCTTAAGGCTGTGTTGTTTTGAAGTGCCAAGCAGCAGTAACAGTGAATGCCACTGAATTTTTACAGGAACTGACAAAAATTGCTTAGAGCTGCATGTCCAGCCCAAGGTGAAAATAACAATGCTTGCATGTGTTAATGGTGGGTGAAGTGGTACAAGTCAGGTTGGAACAAATCTTGTAGAAATACCTTTTTAAAACCCAGAAATATTTTAGATTACATTTCCTTTAAATTCATGTCACTTTGGTGCCCTGAGTGACTCGTGTATGGCTGGTTTTCTGGGGAGAAAGAAAACTGCCTTCAAGTCTGCCTTGGGCCTGAGTTTGTAAAAGAGTCTGCTTTGAAGCACCTGAAATGCTGAGGTGCTCAGATATACATAGTTTCCTCTTGCTTTTCTTTTTTCGGTCATGTCTACTGGTCCCAAGGCTAATTTTCATAAATCAGCAAAGCTCCTCTCTAGTAAATGGAGCTGGGTTCTGGGTAGTGCCAAAATGTGGTGAGGATCTGCTGCTGCTTGGCACAGTTCTCCATTCTTTGTGTTGTCGGTAAGTCTGGGTGCAAGGTGTACTGCCAGGGTGCTGTCAGTGGGGGTATTCTTATCACTTCTAGTGGCCCCACAGCTGTGCCTAGCAGTCACAGAGGCCTCCCCAGCAGAGTGTGTTTAAGAAAAGGGAAAACACTGCACAGTAGTAGCATGAGAAATAATGAAACAAGTGTGAAGGTCATCCCAGGGTCAGAGGACGTGAAGGTGCTACAGATGTCAGGGCAGGGATTACCCTGCACTCCTGGGAAGTCCCTGGTGGGGCAGGTATCTCCCTGCAGCCTTGTATGAGACCCCATTATGGACGAGGAGGAGATTTCCCAGAGACTGTGGCCATGGAGGGCTCATGCAGTGGCAGGTTTATCCTGAAGGACAACAGCACCTGGAGAAGGACCCATGTTGGAGCAGTGGAAAAGTGAGAAGGAAGGAGCAGCAGTGAAGAACCCCACATTCCTCTTCCCCCTGTGCTGGTTGGGACAGCAGGGAGATAGAGGCATTGTGTGTGAAAGCATAAAGTTGAGCTTGGGAAAGAGGAAGACAGGAGGGAAAGGTGGTGTTTTAATTTGTATATGTTTCTCAGTGTTGAAACCTATTTTAGCTGGTTATAGGTTACTTGCTAATACTATTCTTTTCTAGACTAGGTTCTGGGAGACTTGCAGTGTTTTATTGCTCCTGAATAATCTTGGGAAAATGACTTTGTCTGTCTCTCTGTTTTCCTGTCCCCTTTTTGTAAGGAGTTTTGGTACCTCTGCGTAAAACAAGTGTACGTTCTCATTGGCTCAAGTGTACAATCACTGATTGTGTTTGATAATTGTAACCTGCTGGGTGAAGGCTATTCCTGTGATTCTGTCTTCCAGGTGTATTGTGTATGGGCAGGGGAGATGCATAAGCCAGAATGAAGGCCATTTGAAGGAATTAATGGTGATGTTCTCATTTTGTTTCCTCCAGAACACAAACCAATGTTCCCAAATATTCTGAAGAAGGGATACTTAGAAATTAGAAGAGACAATGACAGCTTCTGGCAAACCTGTTATGCTGAGCTCTCCCCATACAAACTGTACCTGTATTGCTTGGACAGCAGTGGCAACCAGACTCTTCCCACCGTGTACCCACTCATGCATTTTCAAAGGGTCACTGTTACTGGCTGCATTGAAACGAAGGTGGTGGATGCTGTCCTGTTGGACAACTCGCAGCTGCAGCTGAAGGCGGAGTCCTCTTGGGAGGCTTTGGACTGGGGACAGAAACTCTGGGATGTGGTGCGTGCCTCTGTGCCTGCTTTTACCAGAGAGCAGGAGAAACTGGAGAATGTGCCCAAGCCTGAAAACAACAGTGACCTTTCTCAAACCAATGGATTGTTAGAGAAGCCTATGGAGCTTTTCTTATCAATGAATTTGACTGAAAACACTAAAGAGTACCAAAATATTCTCAAATCAGGGACTCTTTATAGGTTGACTGTCCAGAATAACTGGAAGGCATTTACTTTTGTTTTAAATAGATCTTATCTCATGGCGTTCCAACCGGGTAGGCTTGATGAAGATCCTCTACTGAGCTACAATGTCGATGTGTGCCTGTCAGTCCAGACAGATACTCAGGACGGCTGTGACTCTTGCTTTCAGGTCATTTTTCCTCAAGATGTCCTCCGCTTGCGTGCGGAGACTCGACAGAGGGCCAAGGAGTGGATGGAGGCACTGAGAGCAGCAGCCAATGCTACTAGAAGTTCAACTCTGAACCCACAGGTTACTCTTAGGAACAAGCCTGGAGACTGGCCCTCTGGAAACGATCTTAGAAAAAGCAAACGCCAGTCTGTGACCACCAGCTTCCTGAGCATCCTGACCACGCTGTCTCTAGAGAGAGGCCTCACAGTTCAGAGCTTCAAGTGTGCAGGTAAGCAACCAGGCTGCAGCATCTGTGCCCACTTCTCTTCAACGGGAAAAGAAAATCACTTGGAAGAGCATGTATGTGTTTAGCAGCACCCAGCCATTCTCTGCCTCTCACTATGGCTGTGAACACTCCAGTGCGCTAGCCGTTCTTTGTTCTCTGTAAAACATGGAGAAAGCCTATGGGATACTCATGGATTCACCTGCATTTGGTGAGCAGTGCTGAAACGTTAGATCCTGCACAGAGATCACTTTGTGGGCCAAGGCTGCCTTATGGGGTGGCTGAACCGTTTTCTCGATTCAGGACATTGCAAAGGTGTTCCAGAATCAGAAGTGTCCAGAATTCTCATCCTGTTGATTCTGAACATGATGCAACTTTCCAGCTTCATGCACTTTTCTTTTATTACTATGTCTCCTCCAAGTAATTTTTGGAACTCAGTTTTAGCTCTGGGCTTTCTGAGAAGACTCCTCAAAGCATATGTTCTTCCCTGAAACACTGTCATTTGATGGCGTGTTCTAGCACTGAGGTTTAGGCATGAGCTTATCTTCTGGGTTCTTCCCTTGAGGCAGGGGTGAAAACATGATCCCTCTGCCTCTGCATGCAACTGTAAATTTCATTTCATTTGAACTAACTCCTAGGCAAGATTGTGATTCTGTTTTCATTTATTTCCCAAACTGGATTAAAGGGACCCATATGAATGCAGTTCATTATCCTTTGTAGAAGCAATTTGGGCACCTTGTGCTTGAACTATATGTCTGGCTTCAGTTACATTCACTTAGACATTGTCAGATGTATCAGAAACAACTTTTCTGGAGGGTTTTCCTCTTTTATTATGGGGACTGTGAGAGTCTTGCCTCCTCCCCACTCCCCTCCAGGGAAAACTTGAGCCCCAGAAGTACTGGATTATCTCCAGACCTCACTCTGGGTGCAGCTGAACGTGTCTCCTCTGGCAGTCACCTACAGGTGGTATTTCTAATCACTTCTCCACAGTGCATAGCACCCACCTGGTAGCCAGATCATTGTAAGGGTTGGCCTCACTGCAGTTAATGATTTGGTCACAGTATTTGGCCTTCTGCCCTCATTCAGTTCTATTCTTGGCCACAAACTCTCTTGACTTCATGTCATGTTTTCCTGGGAATGATTATGTGCCAAATGACTGCTGAAACTGAAGGTGCCGGGGTCCTAGGATAATTCTTGATTACTTGGACACTCTTGAATGATGGTTATGTTTTACCTTCAAGGATTAGTTGTGAAAACTGTAGAGAGGCTCTGAGAATGGGTCAAATAAGTATCCTCAAGGTAGATCCAGACCAGTGTGTTACCCAACAGGCAGCCTTGTGAAACTCAAGAACAGAGCAGAATTAACTGCCTCATTTTAATATTAATGCCCCAGGTGACATAAAAACTTTATTAATTTCTCTCACTTCTTTTAATTCGAAGCTCAGTAGAGGAAAAAATTGTAATTTTGCCTCTGACAGAGGTCTAGGAGAATTTCAAGTCAGCATTTCCAATGACCTCCTCAAAAATAGGATCAGGCCCTGAGATGTCAACAGTGTGATGTCTCCAATGTGAAACAGGTTTTAGACTTGCATGATGCAGTGTGGGGCAGACTGTTCTGTGGGAAAGGGTGCGTTTCCTTTCCCAAACACTGGGCACTTCATCTGCATTTAGTCATGTTTTCCCTACAGAGATAAGGTGCTCTTGACTGTGTTAGAGTTGCATGGAGTTTTCTCCTGATACTTGGCAAGCATTCCCAGTGCTCCCATGGTCTTCTTTTAGTCGGCAAAACTGATCAAACACTCTTTTACAGAGAAAAGTGAGTTGTGGAGAGTACTGTGAGAAAGCAGTCACTGGGACTGCCTGTACTGGGAGACAGGGGATACAGGGGATACACAGCACTTAACTTTGGAAGCAGACCCTTGGTTGTCTGCCTGAGACCCTCAGAACAAGTCTTTGAGAGTCACCTGAAACTTGTAGCTGTTACCAGGGCGCAAAGAAATTAATAATTATAACAGGGAGAAGCTGAGGAAAGTTGCCTGGCTCGGAAACTTTCTGCTGGGAAGACTTTGGAGGCACACCAGCACGCTGGGACTCTCCTTGTCCCTTGCTCCCTGCAGGCAGTTTGCTGTTCCCCGGCGTGGGCTGCTGTGTAAGCTGAGGGGCCTGCTGCTGGTAATTACAGCTTGCGGGCATTGAGAGCAGTTTTCCCCAGGGCTGGTGGGAGGGGTGAGCTTGGAAAAGGATGAAGGGGGGGGGAGAAAAGTTCTGCTGTGAATTCTTCAGCCATTTAGTGCAAATTCCTGTAATTACCGTCTTTGTGTCCTGTCCCAATGGCACATAATACAGCAGAAGCCTTTCCTAATTGAGACCTTACAGGAGGTACAAATCCCTCCTTTGTTCGGCCTGACAAATTAGTGCCAGAAAGTGGCAAGGTCCGAGTGGGAATCAAAGGCAAGCAACACAAAGATGGAACTTAAGGCTACAGTAATAACCCTCTCTACTCCTGCAGGGGTGGGAGGGAAGGAAAAGTAATGACCAATGAAAAATGAAGGGTTTTTTTTGTTATAAATTCCCTTGACATGACAGCACCTCAGGGCTGCTTTATTTATTTAGGAAAAGTGATTAAATAGTAATACAACAGGGCAGACCATTGTCTCTCGAGCTACCCCCCTCCCTACAGACCCCTGCTGCCTCTGCTAATTGATTGACAATGAACCTCTGATAAAGAAGGTTGTTGGGAGGACCTGATGGGGACAGGGTTGTTTTTTCACTTTTTCTCTTTGCAGTCTTTGTGGGATTCCTCTCCCCACAGTTTTTTTTTTGTTTTTTTTGTTTTTTTCCGTTTGAAATGCCCTCTGCATCCCCATTTCCTTCCCTCCTTCAGTAAAAGCTTTTCAAGGCACTGCTCCCAGACAAACAGCTGGCACTCACAAGCAGGTAGGGGAGAATGTAAGTGTCTATGCCTGCTGCTGACAAGTTTATCTTTGAATCTGACCATCACTTTTCAGGGCCAGGTCAAATGTAGTCGCGGGAGACAAACTGTTGATACACTGGAGTCAGAAGGGCAGCTTGAAAAAACCTATTCTTCACATTTCTCTTTATCTTACTGCAGAGGGCAGGATATTATTTCTGATAATTTCAAAAAGTGAATGAACTGACTACCAGTGGAGCAGCATGGTTTTTATAAATACTTCTACCTTTGCTGCCATTATTTATATTTTTGGCTTGGAACAACACCACATTTTGGAATGTGCACTGGAATGGCAGCCTCCTCTGTCCTTTGCAGATTCTGTGGTGTAGTTTGATCTTGCCCTATTGCTGGGGTGTAGCAATGTTCCCCTGGGAAGTATTTGGGGCTCTGAGCAAGAATGGCATTTGAGAGCATCAGTCTGATTTGGTGAAACTTTGGAGGGACCTACCCCTTGTCTTCAGGTAGATATTAATGAGAGTTATTTCCAATTCCAGGCTGGTAAATACAAAATTTTGTGATTTGTTCTTTAAGACGTAGAAAAGGAGAGACACAAATTATGTTAACATGACCTGTTGGCGGTGTGTGATATTTTTTATGTCTTTATTTTACCTGCATTCAAAAGAAATCCCCAGACTGTTTGTGTTACAAATTTGGGATGAGGTGGCTTCCATCAAAACATGTTTGGCAACATCTTACAGACAGTGGAATCTGGTTGTAAGTACTCTAGTGGCTGACCTGTTGCACCTTCTGTAGGCTCCTGGGGAATGGCAGATTTTTCTCCTGGGTAAACTCTCCTGTAAGTCTGTAAGAATCAAAGGTCCTCAGTTGTCCTTAACTATTGCTAATCCTTTGGCATGTGTGTTCATATTTCAATAGGTGGGGAATACAAATGGCTTCTGCCCTTGCCTCCTGCTTTTTGCATAGGTCCCATTCTTTTGATGTCTGTCTTCCTCTTCACCTTTTATTCTCCTCTCCCTGTCCTTTAGTAACACAAATATTTTTTTTCAGAGAAGTCAGTTGTTTCTGCCAGGAGCTCTTGTTGCTCATGCACCAAGTCCTAATGGATGTTGGAATTTCTGCCTTCTGCAAAATGTGCTCTACACCCACTTACTTGTCTGTGTGGCTTTCCTTGCTCTTCTTCTGGGGTGCCTTCCATGTTTTCCTCCCTGCCTTGATCATGTCTCCTCACTTGCCAGAAGAATAAATACTGTTATTAGGGCTCCTCTGACTTGGCTGGCTGACTTGAACACTAGGTGTGGAGAAGCCGAGGTTAGTAAATGGGCTATTTCTTGAGCTTGCAGCCCTGTCAAATTGAGCAGCAGGTGGAAAGCTGTTGGCTTTCAAGGAGTCATTTTGCCTCTAATGCTGTGATCATGCGTGTGGATGGGAGAACAGTCCAGTCATGCAGCATGCCCAGCTTGTGCAGCCTTTGCTTTAGCAGCCACTCCTGTGGTGGTAAAAAAGTTCCTTTCTTCCTTCCCTCCTCTCAGCCCCCACTCCTCCCATAATGAAAAAATAGTATTTTCTTAATAGCTTGCAAGCCAGAAAGCACGATTAAAACGAAAAAGAAAAAAAAAATGGCCAGGTGCAATGTTGACTTTGTTCAATTTCTCCAAAAACCATATAGTTGAAAGTTCTCAAATCCAGATAGTTGAAAAGCATGGGTACTCCTTCACTGAATTTAGGAAGTGCTTTGTGAACTGTCATCACACTCAGCAACTATTTGCAGCATGTCACTGAAATAAAATCATTAGGGGACAAATCTTGTCAAACATCGTGCAATAATAAAATATCAGAAGGTGCTTTAGAAGGCTGTCTGCGGTCTCGTCACATTTTTAGTACCCAATAACAATTGTTCTCACCTGCCCAGAGCTTTTAGGATTGTGCTCTTTAAGTGCTGTATGTATTTTGTGCTTGGATTCCTTTCAATTATCTCTTTGTTCCAGCAGCTTTTTGCCTTCCCTATATTTAAGACTCTGTAAAATCCCCTGAGAATGTTTTGCTCTCAAAAGGTTTTGTCTAAGTATCTTTACTTTAGACCACAGCCTTACAGTGCTGTCTGTGAGTTTCAGGCCCTGTTTCTACTGATTTCTGAAGTCAAACTTCCACCAATGACAGTAGTATTGCTAAATTCTTATTCATTGCTATCCAAAACCGACTGAGCTGAAAAAACATATTAGTATTTGGAAAATACATTGTGTTTAAGGAAGGCCACTGACTTGTTGGGAGAAGCAAGGGGAAGGTTTCCAGGCAGGGATGACTTGAATCTGTGTAACAAAGAGTATTTAATTTGCAGCAGCCCATTTACTGTGTGAAGCTGGTTTTGATGAATCTTTTGGCATAAAGAAGAGAGTGCAAAAAGCAGGGAGTCTGAATGTTCACCTCTCACCTCTTTTTGTATGGGAAAAGCTGTATCTGGATGAAAGGAAGTGGAAACTCACAGTACACACACATGCCAGTTCTGTGGAGAACTCAGTGATTCCCCATGAACTGCATTACAAGAAACAGCATTGTTTGTAGGGCTCGCATCTTGTAAGTCACTCGAGTCAGCTTTTGCTAATAAAGACCTCACAGTCACGGAAAGGAACAGACAGGGTACGTCTGCATAACACTTTTTCTGCAGTTGTAGTTTATACACAGTTCTTTATAAGCATGATTGTTGAATCTACCTGACTGTTTTAACAAAATTTGGCAGAGAAGAGGTAGAAAGCTAGTGGGAATCTTAGAGGTTTCACAGTAGCCAGCATCATATGGGAGGCCTTCTGAGTGCTGCTCTGGAAAAAACCACAATGTGCACTGTGTGTTTGCTTGGCATCTGAGTGTCCGTGCAGGTGTGCAGCGTAGAGGGAGAAATACAGAAGGAAACTTGCCACTTTAGGTCCACTACTACAGAATTAGGGCATTTGTATATGTCTCAGCGGGGCACCTCCCCTGAAGTCACATACCAGAGCAATGTATTATTTCCAAAATGATTGCATGTGAATCGCATAGGGGGAGTGTAAAGGAAGTTACAGGCCAGCTGCTGGAAGGGTTTCAGGTTCCGAGTCTGGCCTTTTGCAATGTCAATAGACTCTGATACATACTTGTGTTGTGTGAATCTGAATAGTGCACATGCCCAAGGTAGTGCTGTGGTAGTGATGTGCAGCCATGAAGAAATTCAGCCAAATAGAATTGGCAGAAATTGGCAAAAAACTACACTTACTGCAGAGTCGTTTCTCATGTTAAAATGAGTTACAGAAACAGAGCTGGTTGTTTTCTAGGTGTGTTACTAACTGCTATATCAAGTAAATGAAACTTAGGAAACTAGGTAGCTTTCCATGTAAGTAAATGCAGATCAGAAATGAAAACTGAATTGAGACACTTTTTACTGAATCACTTGGCCACAGATGAGGATGCTGGCACCAGCATTTGCTCTGATCACACTAGAGACTGGCCTGCTCTTTGCTCTTGCCCTACCTTCTGTTTGTAAAATCAAGCACAAGTGCAATCAACTCTAGGAATGGGAATACCATTATTAATTGTGCTCAAGTTACCTACTTGCACCTATCTGGCAGACTTCAAGAGGTGGCCCAGAAAGTGTGTTCAGTTTCCATCGCTGACTAAAGAGCTTATTAATTACTGAATCCTGTCAGTAAGTCATTCCCTTCTGTTAGGCAGAGCTTCAGAGTCACAGCAAAGTACCAGATAATGCAGAGAATAATCCTATAAGGGCATGGGGGAGAAAATAGGAAATGAGGTTGAGGTGTGTGCTCTCCTGGGAATGGGGAGAAAGGAGCTGAAAGGATGCAGTAGGGGAATGCAAACTAGGAGAATGTATTAAAGAATTTGCAGTGCATGGAAGAATGACACTTTAGTCCTCGGCATTGACACTAAGGATTAAAGGACCTACATTCTGGTAAAAGTGGGGAAATCCAAGCAAATACAGTGCTAGTTTACAGAAGTGTACTTCACTTTTGTTGCAGTCATTTCGCACACAACTTTTTTTTTTTGGTCCTGATTTACTGGTGAAATGTCCATCTTGACAGATATATGCAGAGTACAAGCTTACATTTTAATATTTGTGAGATTTTTCAGTGTTACATTTGCAGGCTTAATTACTGTTACTTTTATTGGAAGACAGAATTTATCTGTGGAGCCTGCAGCACGCTTATGTGCTGCCTTCTACAAAGGATAAGTGTAATACAAACACACCAAGTGTTGCATATCCACATATATGTGCTATCACCTGGATTGTTTCCACCAGTGATTGGTTTTTATCTTGATTATTCATCTTCTTGAAGAGGGTCACAGCCCTGTGTATTCAACATGACTGATGTAAAGGCTGTTGTTTACTTCACCTGCCACTTGCAGTCCAAATATTGGATGTCTACACTGATCCAATCTTCACTGATTGGAAGAAAGCCTGGGTGTCTAGTGGATGATTCATCTCAGCTGCCTTGGAGAGATGCTCTGTGACATCACTAGTAGAATGGGCTGGGTCACTCTAGAGAGTAACCTATCTACTTAGTCCAGGCTTGAGACAATGGCCAGCAAGCCTAGACTGGGTAGGCTAAGTTATCTATCTGGATTGTTTGAGACAGGAAAGACAGTGATATGAAATGTATCTTCAAATGGCACTAATCAAAATGGGAAGGCTGTTAATTTAGATCTTAGTTCTAAGCTCCAGCTAATAGTCAAAGTTTTCATCACTTCAGAACAGCTGACCCATCCTTTGGAGCCTGGGAGACCAAAAATGAGCCTAGGAGTTGGGGACTAGTGAACCCTTCCTTATTTCTAAAGGATCTAGATTAAAAATAAAGTGTGATCTGTAGATTGCTGACAAATAATGTGAGATTTACATGGTGCTTAAATAACTGGATAGGATCAAATCCACGTGGCTCCAACAGGAAATAATTTCTGCCTTTATTAAGATTTTGTTGTTGTTGTTATTGTTGTGAGGTTTGTTTTTTTTTAAATCCCTAAGAAGCTCACAAAAAAGTAGACAAGGTGAGTAAAATGTCAGACTTTGCTTGGAGATTTATGAGTTTATTATTATTTCTTCAGAAAGAGAATTTCTTTTGGAAAATAAGTAATACTGGGAAAATGATTGTGTAATTCAAACCTGGGCAAGCATGGGGGCAAACTGAGCCCATTGTTATTATGTCCTCCTTGTGAGTTTGAGTTTGAAATGAATTGGAATAGATACACAGAAATCCAAGGCAAACAACTGAAGTAATTCTCACCTCCTTTTTCTGTTTGTGCTGAGCAGCTACAGCAATATTCCATGTCTGATCTAACACTGAAAATTTGTTGCTTTGTTCCTTCTGCTTAGTCTGCTTTATAGCTTTATCGAGCTAAAAGCCTTTTGAAGTCTATGGGTCATTTTCTTTTCTTCATATTGTATGTTGCTTCTAAATGAATTAGCTTCTTAGCTAATCTGTCATAGATTTAATTATGGTACACAATCACGAAGGAGTTGCTTTTTCCTGATGTTGGGCAAGGAACTTTATTGAATGGGTGACAAAGTTGTGTACTTCATTTTAGTTGGTCTTCTGGTTTCTCTGTTTCACTGTGGGGCTACTCCAGTCTTTTCTTGCTAAAAGATAAAAGTGTCTGGCTAAAAAGAAGTGTGTGTCTTCCTTCACTGTAAGAATATGCAACACCCTGGAAGTGGCAGAAATGGTGTTTTCCATGCTTCATAGAAGAGGGCTTGCATTCAGGTGTCTTGGATTCCTCCTCCATACTATCCTCACTACCACCTTAAGTCAAGGAGAGAAACTTGTTAACAACTTTCTAACCTCATCTTCCTATACGTCTTTCTTCCTAAAGTCTTAGCACTTGGAGATGAGCATCTTGATGTTGTTACTCCTGCTCTGCTCACAGACGTGTTGTTCAGAGAGGTTCATCTGTGCCCATCAGCACTTTCTTGCTACTGCTTTTTCTAACCCCTATTTTCTTTGCTTAATTCCAAGGCTGTTTTGTTATATTTTCTGTGATGAAAGGTTTGGGATTACTCCTTCCCTCACTTTGCTAAAGGTATACCTGCAGCTACACTTCTTCTTTCTGTAGCTTGCTCTGTAACATCCTTTAGGTAGGGATGATTTGGGATAATAGTAAATATCACATTATTCTCCTTGCTCTAGGCTCAGAGTTTACCAGACCTTTGTACAGATGTTGTATGGATACTATTCTGCGTGAACATTGGGAATAGGTGAGAGAGGCTACTAGCTTTGCTTCTGGTAAACAGGATGGCAAGTTTATCTACCCAAATGTCCAGGTGCAGAATTCCCAAGGGCATTAAGCCAGAAGCTATTCTTTTGTCCTCTTCTTTCTCTCTCTCTTGATCTATTTTTTTCCATCTTAAAAAAAAACAAAGTAGCATAAGTGGTCTATGCCACAGAAATATGTTTGTCACACTACATCACTTTGAACTGCATAACATCAAAGAAAATCAGTGCTTTGATAACTTGATTTGAAAGGATTGTAGAAATAGCCATCATTATGAATCACAACAGATAGGAATGGAAAAGATGGTGATTTTCAAACAGCAGAGCTTGTAGGGTAAGGGGAAATGTAAGGTAGGTGCCAGTGCCATATTTTCATCTAAAATGCCCCAACCTTGCAATTCTTACATAGCTTTGTAGAAGGTAATTTACCTGAAGATATGAAGAGGAATGAGAATACTCTGTGTAAAAAATATGTTTCTGAGGAAAGGAAACAGATGTGGGCTTAGGGAAAAATAAGAGAGAAAGTAATACAAGCTAGTTGGTTAGGAACTCGTTCCACATTGTCCTTTCCATCCTGAAAGGGAGGGCATCCTAGGTTGTTTGATCACCCTTCCTCATCTCTGAAACCTTCAGTTCTTATGGGTTGGACTTATGGAGAAGGAGGAAAGCCCTCCAAGCACTTCTGTGCTTTGTTATTCCTCTCCTGAGGCAGCTATGTCTTGAACTGGAATGAGTTTCTGGCTCTGGGAAGTTGCAAGACATGGTGGCTTCTCAACTGCAAATGTTGTCATTTAGAATGATGGCAATTCAAATTGGAATTTACCTTATTCTTGACTTAAACCCTGTGTGTAGAAGTTGAGGAACTAAGACAAACTAGCAGCTGGTAGGGTGGCAGGAAGTGCGCAGTGACTGTGAGGTGAAATCAGTGTGACCTGTTACATTGCCATCCTCATCCCCCAGAACAGTGTGTGGCTAGTGGGAAATGTTTATAAAGGTTTCAGTGACCTTGAGTTGGGAGACTTCAGTGTCATTCATACACAGCTTTACCACTGCTACTTCATCAGCTGATCCAAACACACAGAGCTAGAAAACACTGCATGTTGTTGAACAGTCTCTGTTTCATCCAGTGTGAGAGTGATAACTGTATATAATGAATACTCAAGCTGAAGCCAGTTGAGCTAAAAAGACAGATGTTGTAGTGATTTTCAGTGATGGGAAGTTCAGCAAGACTGGCACAGAAGAACATGCTGTACTGAGGTACAGCTAATGCAGACATCCTTTCTCAGAGCCATTCCCATTTAGCTTGGTAAAAGCGGAGGGATGCTCTCATAAACTCCTTCATCTTAATATATGAGGAGAGGAGTGGGCATACTTCTGTTTCCTTTATGGAGGGACAAGATTTACCTCTGTTGTGCTTTTTAAAACATGGGCTCCATAGCAACAGCGTGAGTACCTCCTGCGCCTGTCTTCCAGGGCTACTAGTCAGGTGAACAGGACTGATATTTCATCTGTTAGCTGTCAAAAAGCTTCACCTTTATGTATGAATGCAGTTTTAACATTGAAAGAATAGTTCTGTATGTACTACAGAGCACTGGTACTGAGTTTACTACAAGGTATGCCTGCTGACTTCACCCATAACAGCACAGTGAAGGAGGACTGCGTGAAAACTCTTTTAACTGATTAGTCAGGAAACTGCTTTTTTAAATAAAAGCAAGGTAAGGGAAAGGAAGGGAAGGGCAAGACAAGGCAGGAAAATGTGTGCTTTGCGCTGAGAAAAATATGAAGTTGCTGGATTCTAAATTCTGATCCCAAGCTGCAGTCAGGTTGACTTCTTTTTTTTTTTTTTGGGAGATGGTTTACTTGAATTTAATTTATCCTCGTAAAAGGCATACTTGCATTCTTTCTGCCCTAAAAATACTGCTTTGAAAAAAGTTCTGCTATTTTTATCATACAAAAATTGTTTCTACAATTAAATATTATGACTGTAAACTCTTTTGAGTTTTCCATTTGGTTATTAGCTAAGATGAGATCATTGTTTTGCAATAGGTATATTGTTGTACTACTTGAGATATATGTTTATACTTATGCTCTGATCTTATGAGTGGTAAAGGAGAAGACATTAGCATAAGTATCTTTTTCATCAGCTGAGCTGTTTATATATTTGCCTTTTTCAAGAAACTTCACATCCTCACTTAAAAAAAAAAAAAGAAAAGAAAAGAAGGAGGAGAAGAGGTAGTGACATGTTATGTCCCACACTGATGCATTTGATAGTGTGTATTGAAGAGAATTTATGGCCATATGGCTCTGGAAGAGGAGGAAGTGAATTAAATTTTTTGATCAGGTTATTCTGATTATTTTGATTAAAGCAGAAGGAACATGATAGCATCATCTAATGAGTAGAAGGAGATCAGTTTATGCCTAGAGTAGTTGAGCTGCAGTCTCTCATCAAATCAGGATAACTTGTGCCGGAGAAAATAATGATCCCTTCAGTAGGAGAAATTACGTGATTATACTAAACACAATCATTTATACTTACAAAAGCAGTCAATCAGTTGACTTCTGCCTGAAATACTCTATTTAACTACCACTTTTACTGTAAAAGTGACATACAAGAATTCTGCTAATCATCATTACTAACCAGCTCCAGCAGAGACTATCTGGGCAAGCACGTGCCAAAGTGGGGCGCTGCTCTGATGCTTGTTGTGTCTGTAGACGTACATGTCGTGGGGATACTAGCATTTGAAGGAAAAGCAGGAATATCATCATATGTGTTGTGTCAAAGAGGTGTTCATAACAGCCAGGGACAACTCATTGTATCTTATTCAAACACTTTCAGACTTATTTCCTGAGCAGGTTGTTTAATGTGACCGTGCTGTCTTCAGCTCTCCACTCTAGTATTATTTGAGCCTGTTGGCTTGATTTAGCCATAGTTGAAAGACAGAGGTGTCAAATACAGTGAGCTTCTATGTATTTTGTGGAGACAGATGGTCAGGTGAAGGGGAGCTCTCTGTATTTCCAACTAAAACAGCAACTTTTGCATATCCTGGTTTATTCTGAGAACTCTGCAAATGACAGTATAGGAAGAGGCAAGGGATCCAGCTGTAAAAATGTGTCACACAGACCTCAGACCTTGTGAGATAAAGAGTAATCCAATCATAAGCAAAACTGTAGAAAACTGAGCTGTGTCTTCTGCTAGACAAGGACTACTTGTTCTCAGTGTGGCTGCTTCTCACAGTTATTCATGATCTGCCAGTGTTTTGCTTTGGCTGTGCTAATTCTGTGGCCAAATCCTGCCTGCCAAGTCAGCATCCCTTCTGACTGCCAGCAGGAGCTGGTTTGTGCTCCTCCAGGCAGCCAACGCTGGCTTATTCTGTTGTGGGGAAAACAGAGGCTGTCTGGAGGAAGAATGCAGTACCACTGTGGTCTGGTGCTCTTGTCTAACCTTCAGGTCATAGTTATAGATGGCCATGACTTCTAAATGTCCAGCGTCCCATAGTTGATCTTCTGCCTTTGTTTCTTAAGAAGTAATAAGTATCCTTTGATTGCTTTCTGAACTCTTTGTGGTAGGTGGCCAGAAGAGTGCATGCTTGTCCAACACTTGTCCAAGAATGCTGATGTTTGTTCCTCTATTTTTAGGGAACAAGAAATGGCTCGTTGGTAAAAAAATTAAATGTTTTAAAGGGTCTCGAATGGGGAAATAATTACTGCTTTTCTTACTGCATCCTGGGTGTGTACTCTGACATGATGTGCAAACCTAGACTTTTTCTCCCCTCTCTTTTGCAGGCTGTCAGCGCTCCATAGGCTTGTCGAATGGGAAAGCCAAGGTGTGTAGCTACAGTGGATGGTATTATTGCAGCACTTGCCATGTGGATGACAGCTTCCTCATCCCTGCACGACTGGTTCATAACTGGGACACCTCCAAATACAAGGTAATCTCCCTGCAGGTTGGCCTGGTAGCCAGTGAAATGAATTGCTCTTTTGACAGAATCATAGGTGTTGCAACAGGTCAAAGGTTACAGCGACTGACTGCTACTACTGTCAGCTTTGTCTCTCTTGCCAGAATGAGCCATGCTGCCTCAACAAGACAGATGTCTTCATCACAGCTTCCTTATCCAGGCCTAAGCCCTTCCTTCACAGAAGCAGTCATGCTCTTCTTTTTTTTGATGGCATCTTTTCCATCATTGCTTATCTAAATGTTCATGAGGTAGTGCGAGATGGAAGACTGGAACTTCTCTTATAACCCAAATCTTTGCATTTATTGGGCTGTTGAGGAGTAACCTTTCCATGAGCACTAGGGCACTGCTTGGTGATGAATGCTAAATTGCGGACATGCCCACAGGAAACTGGCATAGAGAAATATGGTGTTTGTAAGGCCCAGCATGTCTGATCTCTTGGCATGAACATTTTGAGGACATAGGAAGAACACTGCAGTTGTTTGCACCAGACAGCTGAAAGTAACATAAAGACAAAATTCCACACCTGCCAGACAAGCTACTTTTCTAAAACTTCTGTAATCTGCAATTGGCTGCCACCTTGGTGGCTGGTTGCTAGATCCAGGGGCAACTGATTACATGCCTCAAAGCATTATGCCAGCAAACATAGCAGCAGTGTTATTTTGCTATCTCAGGGGATATTTGCTGAATTGATAACAAACTCATAAGGAATCCAGACTGTGCTAGAGCTTCAGACCTAGCAGACACTGTTAGGAGAGGCTGTTTGATGTTTTATGTCTGCGAATATTATTATTATGGGCTATTTGAAAAGGGAAAAAATAACCAGTAAATGCCCTATTAGAGGAAAAATATCTTTCTTGAAGATGAAAATCTGTCAGATGGGAGGATTATTAAAAAGTAGCCAGAGCCTGCCATCAAGATAATGATAGTCTTGCACCACGAAATGCAAGATTCTTCAGAGCTACCAAGCTCCTACTTGTGGAGACAAAACCCTTCCCTTTCATAAAAACTAGGAATAATATATGAGTTGTTTCTTCGGATGTTTTTATCAAGGACTAAACTTGCTAGCCCATGGTAGTATAAGTAGCCCTGATGTTTGGCAAGCGGATGATAAGGCAAAGACCTCGTATCAAGGTGTCATTAATACTGCCAAAAAAATAACCTGGTTTGTCTTCTAAATCTGCAGGGTTAAAACTATGCTCTGTGTCCTGTTTCCTGTGGTCTTGGTAGAGGCAGCTGAGGCACAAAAGGAAATAGGATTTTCAAACTTAAGCATTTATTGAAATTTAATCTACTGTAGTCTTAGTATAATAGTGAGAAATTATCAATCTGCAGTTTTTGTAGACGGGCAGAACAGCTATGACATGGCATGGGAGAACAAGAATATTCTGTTTGGATGCTTTATGCCAAAGTGCTCAGAGGTGGGTTTAAGAAAGGAGCACCATCCCTTAGCTAGGAAAACACTACAGCATCCCCAATTACTAGAGCAGACACTAAGGCAGGGAGGGAAGGAGTACTACAGAGAGGGTCCTGCAGGTAGTAAGCACATACTACATTAGATGGTCATAACTGAAACAGGGCTTCAGTCTTCAAAAGCTTGTGTGTTTCACACCATCTGAAATGTGCCTGACAATCCATCAAATGGAAGCAAAGTGAATGAAGAGTTTGAAAACTTGCACTCCTTCCCACTGCCAGCTTTTCCCCACCTCTTCAGGGGTTTTTGTGATCTGTCGTATGAGTCTCTGGCAGAGCAAGCACATGAGCTTTTCTGATAATACAGTGTAATTGGGCATGCCTCTCTTTTCTGTTTCACATATTTCTAGATATCTGAACAAGGCCAGTAAACTGTTGAGTCAATTAAGTAAGTTTTTCAAATGGCAAACTTGCTTTTGGCAAGACGGGCCATAAAAAAAACCAGAATCGGTGTTTCAGATTTATGTCTGCAAAGTTGTGTCTTCCCATACATAGGATCTTGAAAAACAGTAATGCATTTAGCACCTGGAAGCACAAGAGCAGGAAAAGAAAAATCCCCTTGACTGCAATTAAAGCTCTTGGAAAGGACTCAGCAGGTCCCAGGTTCACTTTTTTTCCTGTCCCTACTGTTTTCATATTTGTGTTTTTCACATGTATGTGAAAGGAACAGAGAAGAGGCCATCTTGTGAATATCCTTTCTTCTTTTTACATTGGCCAGCTGATTTCCCTGGTTGTATGCAAAAATCAGTATTACAGTTTGGTTAAGATGGCTTCCAGCCTGAGAAAAATCTCAGACAAGCACAGCAGGAAATGGACTGCATGTGCCAAAAGGCTTAGAGGGAGGCTGACTTCTGGTAAATTGAATTCTGAACTGTAAGTTTGCAGCCTCTAGAAAGAAAGATCTGGAAATGTTGACATCCATCCTTTTATGACATTTGAAGCAAGAATCCTACTGCACTTTGCATCTTCTCACACCTTCTGGCTCATTTAATAGGATTGTCTGGTGTGCCCAGTAAAATCAGGGGATTATGAGTACTAGAGTGTTGTCTTGTAGCAAGCTGACTTTTTATGACTGCATGACCCTTCTCATTATAAGATTGCATTTCAGCTTCTAACTTTGCAGTGGTTGGCAGTGTGAGTTACTGTTCTCCGTCGCCTGTGTGCACGCATCAGGCACACAGAGTGAACAGACACCTACTTGTCAACCAGTGACGCTGGGCAGAGCTACTTTCCTGTGATAACCACTCCACTAGTACATTGTATTAGTAAGGAGAGAGAAAGGTTTGCTCTGCTCTTTTCCCTCTGACTGCGTTCAGACCATGCAGCACCAGAGCCACACAGTAATACTTTGTCATTGTAGTACACATACATTGCAGTCACCTCAATTCTGACTGTTTTTTTTGTTTGTTTCTCTATGTTTTAATGTTGCAGCCTCAGAGGGGTTGCCCCACAGAGGGTGCAAGTGTGCCCAGGTGGAGGTGTAGTACTTAGTAATTGCCCTTTGGCTCCCCAGAGGGCTGGAGAGGTAGATGAGGAGCCCATCACTTCATCAGGGATTTAAAGCACAGAAGTAACACTACAAAGACATCATTGGGCACTATATCCTCCTGGTGGAAGGCACTAGTTGCTGTGCCAAGAATTCCTGTGCCTCCTAGGGAATCGCTGAATATGTAGTTTAATTTGCCATTTGTGGAAGAGGAAGAATATTTACTATACATAGTGCAGTTGTCAGGGGATTGCTGAGATATTACAGCCAAATAGCTTAATGATTGTAAAAGCAGGTTGTTTAACTGCAGTCTCTTTTGTGCACTGCAGTTAGCATGTCTAATAAAACATCAACATTGCTAGTGCTGGAAAGCTTGACATCTTTGAGATTTGTAGAGTTTTGTTCTACAAAAGCCAAGTTGTTTGTGCTGCTCCTTACATAGCATGTTAAATTTGAGTTTCCATTCAGACAACACAATTCCTTGTATATGCATTTAAAAAAGAGTATTAAATTAGCAGGATGTTTAATACAAATAAGTGAGATATTCAGTACAGCTTCAGGGCCTGGGAAACCTATGGAGTTATGGTCTGCTATATTTGAAATTATATATATTGTATTACCTGTGTAGAGATTAGCAGGAAATCTGGCCTTAGCACTATTGCTTTTACTTGTATTGTGCAATGTGAAAAGGTTACATTTGAGGCTAGCATTCCCTATAAGTAACCAGTGACTCCTGTAGCTAGTAACTTGTACTGATTTTGGAAGTGGTGCCATTTATAATGTTGAATATTGCTTTTACCTGCTTCCTACAGTACAGCACCAGATTGGAAATAACATCTTAAATCTCAAGAGGCTATGGTATGCCCTTTCTCCTTTTGTTAGCCTCAGTCATCCCTCCCTGGACCCGGTGTAAACAGTGATTTAAAGTTCCAGGAGGACTAATTGAATTGTGGAAAAAATAGTATTTCTGTAGCACAGTTTGAAGTGATTTGCAGCTCATTTCAGATAATCCCATCTTCTCTTTTCCAGCTGTGATAAAATGCAGAAATAAGGAACGAGAGGGATTTTGGCCTTCTTGCCTCAGAAACAGGAGTATCTTTTCTACTGAGGACAGGAGTTTCATTAATTTATAAGGATTACAGTAGCTTTTTGCAGGTGGAGACAGAGAAGAACACTATCATGAAAAAGGCATGAGCAAAATTTCTTTCAGATGAAACACTGGTAGCAAATAATACCAATACAATTCAACTTTATCAGTATTTTTAAAAATAACAACTTGATACATGAGCTTCTGATTATTTTGTTTTTACATAACATTAACCATACTGGCTGAGCACGAAACAAATGGGAAAAGTACTTTACAATGAATTCTATATCCTGGGATAGCACAGTGTGATTGGGTTTGCAGCATGTGTGTTTCCTTTTGTAATGTTGAGATCTGGCACTTCCCTAATCACTTGCTTGTTGCCAGAAGGAAAGCAGTGAACAAACAGAAAACTATTAATGGAGAAGAAACTCGGTAATCAGTTTTTAGTCCTGAAAAACATCTAGTAAGCCCTGTGTTACCCTGTGGTGATAACATGTCTGGCTGGAAATATTGCTGTACTTTGTGTAAATAAGCTATTATCTCATAGACTCAGGTCTTAATGAAGTTTGACTTGGTTATAAGCAGAGATGGTTGAATCTCTCTTAGCTCTGTCTTCTGTGATTGATAGCAAAGTAGTTTTCAGATATAGAGAAAAAGTGACGGATCACAGAGGAGAGGATCTACTTTTTTTAAGAGTGGGGAGGAAAACCTATCTAAACTGGTTGCTTTATTTTTCAGGTATCAAAGCAAGCCAAAGAGTTCTTGGAATATGTTTACGAGGAACCATTGATTGATATCCAGCAGGAAAATCCCATGTTGTACAAGCATGTTGAACCTCTGGCAACTGTTGTCCGCCTGAGACAGCAGCTAAAGTCTCTCCGAGCTTATTTGTTCAGCTGCAGAGCAGCAGTGGCTGAAGATCTGCGCAGAAGGTAAGAGCTATAAACATACAACATGAGGATGTAGCTTCCTTGTCATGTTGCTTTTGTCCTTTTATTTTTTTTCCCCTCACAATCTAGTTCTCAAGGTGTTACTCATTTAGAAAGATACTGTACTTCACTGGGAAGCAGGGGTTTCTGCTGCAAGAAAATAGTTTTATAGGGTCCGAATATCTGAAGTTGTTCTTGAGACTGTTACCCAGGGGTCATGCATCAGGGTGTGCATCATTTACTGTTCTGACATCCTGGCTGTGCATGAGTATTTTCAGTCAGATGTGATACCTCACTCTCTCTATCATGGCATTGCTTCGTGGTAGCCATGGTTGGGAACTTTGAAACACCTCACAGTGTGGCAAAGCATGAGAGAGGCCAGAATCAATCACCTGTTCAATGTTTTTGTCCTCTTCTGCTATAGGATCTCACTTAAAGGCAGAAGCTAGATGCAGCCCCCAGGAACCTGACCCAACATAGGATTTATGTGACACCAGAGAATTCTGTGCTCTTGCTCAGCCATGACATGGCTGTGCCAACTGTTTTGTTGTTGGAAAACACCTGATCACAACACAGCAGGTGTTTCACATGGAGTTTTCTATGGTGGAAACAGTAGTTTTATAAACAGTGAACTTCATTTTGCAAGTGCTGTGTCTTAATCTCTTCAGCTGCTGCTGCATTTTTCTATCAGGGAAAAATTAATAATCTTATTAAAACCACCAAACCACACTTCTGACCTTAAAAAAAAAAAAAAAAGTGACTTTCATTATGGATCTCCAAAAGAGATGGGGAGATCTCTCTGCCCATGCCATTCTGTGAGCCAAGTGGCTCTACATG
This sequence comes from Ramphastos sulfuratus, assembly GCA_013399055.1. NCBI lineage: Eukaryota > Metazoa > Chordata > Aves > Piciformes > Ramphastidae > Ramphastos > Ramphastos sulfuratus. The sequence continues at coordinate 101,807 of WBNM01022330.1, read as the reverse complement.
TGTGCAACTGACATGATGATAAATGTATCTATAGGCATTGGTAAGTGAAGCAAGACTCCAAATAGGAAAACAACTGCTTTGGAATTTGGAGCTGCCAAAGGCAAGAAAGCAGATTACATTAGTGACAGTATTTTAAGCATGGTGTTTTAGGGATGGAAGGCTTGAATTCTCTGGGAGGGAGAGAAGCCTGCTCTTGTGTCTTTATGTCAGATAAGAAGTGAGGTGGTCTGCAATTTGTACATAAACCATGTCATTGTTTTGATGAACTACCTAGAACAACTAAGAGAAGGATATAGCAACAGATTTCTGGAGATCGCTACTGAGTTCTTATGTCAGACCCACCATGTGTTAATATGTGTTTGTGTCTTACTGCTCAGTCCCTATTATTTGGTAGGGCATCTTACAGGATTTTTAAAGGATTATTTTAATTTTATTATAGATAGTGTTATTATCTTGCAGACTTGTTTTGTTATTCAGCTATAACTTCCCTATGCTGTAACCTTTAACTGCAACTGAAGTGAGAGGAAAATCTGTTCAGAAAAAAAGTGTAAGACAAGAAATTATTCTTTCTGATTAGTGCTGAAGAAAAGAGGAATGGATTTGGGTGAGAGAGTGAAGGAGGCCTAAGCAGAGACATCAATGGACTAGAGACAGAGAGGGATGAGGGAAAGTCAGGAGGAGATTTAGAGTGCGGAGAGGTCTCAGGAAATTAAAAATTAAGAAGAAACCAGGACAAAGGGGGAGCCCAAAAACCTACCTCAAAAAAAGGAGAGATGGGAAGTGATGAGGAAATGCAGAGGAGGGAGAATGGGCAAAAATAAGCACAGTAGTGTGAGATGAGGAGAAGAGAGAAAAAACTCCCCATATCAAAATGAAACATCCAGAATGGCAGAAGCGGAAACTCGGAAGTACTCTCAGTGTGCCCTTTTCTTATCTAAGGATTCCTTCACGGTGTCTCAGATTAAAGCTCTCTGGTGGAGAGGAGGATGCCAGCAAAAGAAAGGTACTAAGGAAGCATGCACAGTTTGGTAGGACTTGTTAAACATGTGCTGTGAAAGATGCCTTAGAGTTCAGCTCCTTTTTTGGCTGTGAAATCCCTGTTGAGATGGGCTTGGTGCTCAGTTTTGGTCCCTTTGTTCTCCACTAAGAGATGGAAAGGAAGAAAAGTCCCAGAAGGAGTCATTTGCTGCTCAAAACTAGCTTTGCTGCCTGCGTGTAGTGTCAGAGTGTGCCGGCAGTCGCTATGGATGTGTTGGCTTTATAGAGCACAGCAGAACAGTAAAGGAATACACAATTTAAATTTCCATTTGGCTCATCACATGGGCAAGAAAAGGAGGAGTTTAAACAATACAGTGAGACAGCATTCCTAAATTTAGTACTCTTTCCCAGTTAGAAATGAAAGGCTCAGGGAGAAGATCCAGTTATCTGTCCTGCTCTAAAAATATTTTTTTTTTCTGCTTGGTCTTCACCTTAGTATTTGAATGGCTATTAATCACAGGGAAGTGAACACAGCATCTTGAAGACCTGTCAGACCCATATAAACAGACTGAAACAAACTGTTACTATTGCTGTCTAGGGAGAACTAAAAACAGACTGATTAATTGTATTGGCACCTTGCTGCCTTTGTGACTCTGATGGAGCCTGCCTTATTAGGGAAAAGCAGATCACTCTAAGGTTTCTTTTATTAATACTATTTGCAATATCATCTTCTTTAAATCTATATCTTGCTCTTGAACCCAGATTGCAAAGTGAAGATGACAATGAAGTTGGAAACTCTTGGTGTCCTCTGGGAAGACAGAACTGTTTACAGTGCTTACAAGCTACTTTTTCTGAAGAATTCCAGATGGCTATAAACCAGGTTAGCTCAGGATTCAGTTGGCTTAAATGTAAGGATGTTATTTGTAATGCCTGGTGTGCACAGATAGGTGCTTTGGGATCTTTGAAACTCCAGTCTGAACCACATTATAAACTTTGAAGAAACAAGTGATTGATTGGGAAGAAGACCAAAAGGAAGAAAGGAAAAGATGCAGGAGAAATTCTAGAAGTAGCTAGAAGGCTCACTATAAAAGTGGCGTTCATCAGTTAAAATTATTTGTTCTCACCTATTATTCCAATGGATTCTAAACTCTTTTTATATTTGCAAGGGAAAAAAATAGAGGACCTGAGATTTGACCAGGAGAAGACATAAGGCCCTCCACTGGCATATATCAGCTATGTTCCTCTGAGATTAGCCAGAAGAGACTTCAAGCCTGTTGCTAAGCTCCCTATTTTACAAGGCATTTTGTTATGTATGCCTAGTTCGCTGTACCTGTCACCTCAGTATTGCAACAGACATAATTTGCCTCAAGTGTCCTTACTCAACAAGTTCTCACTTGTTTTGGTTGCCTTACTTGCGTGGGTGTCTTATCAGCTCCAGAACAATACATCAGTTTTACCGTAGCACAACTCCAGTGCTGGACACATTATTTGGTGTCTTACGGGAAGACCAAATTAGAGCTTGCTGCTGCAGCAGAAGCTTAAAGGTACACCTCTAGTGCCACAAATGCGTGGTCCTAGCTGAGCCTGCCAGTCCGTCTGCATGATGTGAAATTAGCCCAAATTCAGTTATGCTGAACAATAGACTCCTGTCACTTCCTACAGTGAGACCTTAGACATATCACTTCTGACACAGGAGTAGATTACTTTCAAAATATTTGTGTGGCAATTGGGGAACCTGTCTAAACACATCACAGGAATCCTGACTGATCTTATGTAATCACTATAGTACCAAATACCACACATATGTGAAGCTGGGGCTATGTCATCTCTCTGACCAAGGACAACAGAAGGTCATTAAGTCATGTCCAGACTGTCCAAGGAGACTTTTTCTCCATTTTCTTTGCAATGAGTAGGCTGTTTGGACAGTGAAAAGTACCAAAGCAGGTGGCAAAAAAATTGAAATAGTGGTAATCAGCATGTGCTTGTCTGTCAGGTGCTTTAGTTTGTGGTGTGGTGCAGTAGCTTGCAAGTAAATTGGTAATGACGTAAGTTGCTGCGCCAGGGTACGAACTATGCTGGCTGAGGAAATGGACTTGGTACCTGTGGTGCTGTGCCAGCTGTGGGTGTAGCAGCTTCCTGCAAGGAGAGGACGTATGAATGTGGCTGCGTGCTAGACTGGTGCATCTGCATCTCCCATGAGTCAGAGTTCAGCCATACAATTCTCAACCTAGTCAAACAAGACACTCCTGACTGGCACATGAAATCATAGTGCCAGCTTTCCCTCCTCCTTCTCCTCCCATTCTAGGTTTCAACAAGCTTTTTGGTACAAAAGAAACTTGGTGTGCCCATCTGCCAGCTAACTTGATTTCTTTTGATTGTGCTGTAAAAAGAAGAGTTCCCACTGCTTATTACGTTTGTACTTTGGTTATAGTGTCAGGCTTGGGCAGATTAATTGGTTATAGCTTTAGGAGAGCTGTCAGGGTATTTAACCCATTGGAGAAAAATTACCTACACTGGTGATAAATAAGCTTTAAATGCAGAGCAATTACTTAGTGCTAATGAAGCACCATGACTACAGACTTTGTCCAAAAGCAAAAAGCAAAGTTTTATCAGTGGTTCTGTTTACAGAAGGATGTGAAAAGATAACCTTTGTTTGTGCAAATACTTACCTGATGTGATCACCCAACAGGCAAAGATGAAATTTCTGCTTCTATCTTGGCTGAAAGCTATGCTTCAGATAGCATCAAACAAAAAATAATAACAAGCACAAACTGACAATATTTAGTTCTCTTTTTTTAGTTTTTTTTAGTCTCCAGTGGTGGGTTTCTTTCCTGCTTGCATTGGTTGCTTTAATTTCTAGCACATAACAGCAATGCAGTTTAGAGACCTTCAACCAACAGGACTTTGAATTTTATTGTTCACAGGAACTGGCAAAGCTGAAGGGCTGGTTAGTATTGAACTTGGTTTGTTCTTTGCAGGCTTAAGCCTGACTGGTATCCAGCGTTTACAGCACAGCAGTCCTGTGAGTCACAAGTTTTCTGTTCTTCATCAATGGTGAAACTTGTTGGGGAGTTTTCAAACTGCAGAATCTTAGGAGGTGCTTTTAAGTGAGACATGCGCCTGATACCATTTCCCACTCAAAGGTCACAGGTTGCATTCTGAAGTAGCAGAGGTTTGAGTTTTTATTGTGATGAGACTTAACATCTTGCGTTTGACCTTTGTCTGGCTCACTCCATTTTTTTCTGTGTTAAGATTTGACTGAAAAGACACTGTTTATTGAAAGCTTTTAACTGACCAACTTCTTTTTAAAAAACAAACAAAACAAACAACTGGTTTGTTATAGCCCATCAGTCAAATGATTTACAAATAACTTACCAGAGATTTCCCATTTGGTGTTTGTAAAGGACCTTTTTATCAAGGAAAAAATAAAATACAAGCACATGTTTTGGTCTTAGAATCATAGAATAGTTTAGGTTGGAAGGGACCTCAGAGATCATCTAGTTCCAACCCCCCACCATAGGCAGGGACACCTCCCATTAGAACAGATCACTCAAGGCCTCATCCAACCTAACCTTGAACACCTCCAGGGAGGGAGCAGCCACAGCCTCCCTGGGCAACCTGTTCCAGTGTTTCACCACTTCTTCCTAACACCTAGTTTAAATTTTCCCTCTTCCAGTTTAAACCCATTACTCCTTGTCCTGTCATTACAAGACCTTGTAAATAGTCCCTTCCCAGCCTTCCTGTAGTCCACTTCAGACACTGCAAGGCCAGTACAAGGTCTCCTCAAAGCCTTCTCTTCTCCAGGCTGAAGAGCCCCAACTCTCTTTGGATCAAATATCACTTTTTGGATCAAGGCCTTATATTAACCCAAGCATGCTCAGAGATCCATCTTATGCAGAAAGTAAATATGTATTTTCTAGTGAAATGTTTCTAAGGGTAGTTATCTTAGCCTGTTGTGTGGCTTGTGCTGGATTTTTAGACATGAATGTGATTTTAGTTTGATTTGAATGCCACGTAGTACTTTGTATGGACACTATGCAATGGCATGGTGTTTGTGTAAGCCTCGTCTTGCCTGCTGCACTCTGCTGACTTTGGCTTCCTTTCAGTTGCAGTTGACAGGGACACCAAGATAGCAAAGACATTATGTTCCCACTAGTCACATGAGAGAAAGTGTCTGAGCTGAGAAGAGGCTCTGAATTATTCCTGTGTGCCCCCTACTGTGAAAAAGACTTTATGTAAGCTATCATCTCATGGGGCTTTGAGAAGCTATGCAGACAAGCAAGCTGCTCTCAGAAGCTGGCTGTTGGAAACCAGCCGTCATTCATTTTCTTACTCACCGGACTACTTGGTCTTTGTGGGTTCTCTGCCTCAGCTGATCTGCCTCTTTGTGTGATGCTGAGTTTTCTGTGAAAATGTGTTTCAGTTTGATATTCTGGTGCCTCTAACGCTCTTGTTTTACGCCTACTAGAGACTGACAAAACTGGCAATAAACAGATGCATTTTTGGGAGCTGACTTCACAAGTTACGTTCAGTTAGATTTTGAGTTTCAGTTTTTATGCCCAAATAGGACTAATAGAAGTTTTCTGGAGGAAATTTTATCATAGAATTATAAAATTATTTCAGTTGGAAAAGCCCTCTGAGGTCATCAAGTCCAACCATCAACCTCGCACCACCATGGCCATTAAACCATGTTTTGAAATGGCACATGTACATAATTTTTTAATATCTCCAGGGATGGCGATTCTGCCACCTCCCTGGGCAACCTATTCCAATACCTGACCTTTACCTTTCAGTAAAGAAATCTTTCCTAATATGCAATCCAAACTTCCTCTGGCTCAATTTCAGGCCATTTCTTCCCGTTCTGTCACTTGATACTGGGGAGAAGAGTCTGATCTCCACCTCAATACAACCTCCCTTCAGATAGTTGTAGAGAGTGAGAAGGTCTCCCCTGAGCCTTCTTTTCTCTAGAATGAATAATCCCGGTTCTCTCAGCTACTTTTCATAAGACTTGTTCTCCAGACCCTCCACCAGCTTTGTTTGCCCTTCTCTGGACACCCTCCAGCAACTCAATGTTGATCAGACATGCGGCACAGCAAGATGTGTTTTTGAAACAGCTGCTAAGCTCACCACAAGTGCAGTGAGGGTGCATAATTTATATTTTGAAGTATCAGGGACTGAGTTGCCTACTTTTAGGTGATTTCAGTGGCTTCACACTCACGGTGCTCTGTGTTGTCTCCCTTTGGCAATGTGGGCAGGTGTTGAGGGAGTGTTTTGCACCTCTGTGTGTGGTGGGAACCATACAGGAACTGGTCCAGTTGCTTTGTAAGAAATTTTATAAATGCTGTTGTACACGCAGGCTCTGACTGCTTAGCTCTTTGTCTGTGGCCTGTCGTAACCAAACTGTGATTTTTTTTTTTTGAGTGAGTAGAAAGACTGCAAATCTGAAGCTGGACTAGCCTTACTTGCTGAGGGGTTTTTAATGCCTCAGTTTCCATAGCAATGGAAATAAGCACTCCTCTCACTTGAGTACCAGGTATGTGTGAGTGTGTGTGTGTATGTGTCTTGCATAAGACTGAGAGGGCAGTACATCTTTTCCTGGAAGAAGGTTTGGAAGGAGGAGGAGTGTTGAGGCTCTGCGGAGCTGATGGTGCAATCAAACGTACCTTAGGGAGGGAAACAGGTACAAGGAGAGAATGACTGTCACCAGAACCTGTGCTGGCTGAAACATCACATCCCCCAAAACATCCCACAAAGGAAGTCCTTCAATCATGAGTTAGCTTTTCTTCTGCACACATTATTAGGAGTTATAACTTGCAGAAAGTAAAATGCAGTTCTTGAAGGCAGAGGAACATGATGGTATTTATCAATATTAACTGTTGACAGTTTCTGCATTATGAGCTATTTAGGCTATTTCCTGAAAAAGGAAATCTTTCATTAGCTAATTATTCTCTTTATCAATGCTTAAAGGACATCAGCAAGTAGCACAGCTCCTGGCAAAGCTATTATGCTGTTTAGTACCTCCCTGTGTGATCAGGAGAGAATGATGGGGAAATTCTGTCAGAGCTGAAAAATACTAATGGCTTCAAAATGCAACCCCTTAGCAATCAGTTTTAATAAATCTTCTATGTGCAAATGATGAATCCTAATGTGATGTGTTATCTGTTATATGGGTTTTGACTGTTTTCTAATGGTCTTTGACATTGTGCCAAATGCATTATGAAGATGTGATGCAGCAGAGCCACTGAAATATTTACCTCTAATAGAAGCAATAGTACAGCCTACAGAACTGAAAGGGGGAAATGCAGTATACCAGTGAGACTACAACTGAGAATTAGGTGGGCAAAGCAGACACGCTTGGTAGGCTGGAAGAAGAAAGGGCACAACCTTGCTCCAGAAGAGTGCCATAAAATTGGCCGTGCCCAGCTGTCAGTGTCTTACTTTCAGGATTCTTCTCCTTCCATCGCAGTAAAGCTTAGAATTTTTTCAACATTACAAAAAGAGTGTGAGATTTTGTACCACTCACTTCAACAGTAGTGAAAAGTCTTGGTCCCTCATTTTAAAGTAGTTATGTAAGACAACTAACAAAGTAGAATGAACCTCCGTTATGTGTTTCCATCATTTCTTAGATTCAGTGTTCTGTCAAAGATTGCAGTTGGTACCGTTATCCCTGCCGATATGTGGTTTAGCTGTTGTCACGGCTTCTAACAATCTTCTTTGAGTTCCCGCGTTCTTTCACGTTAGTCTCATACGATCACACAAGGTTGTATTGGCCTTTTGGTACCTTTGGTTTTTCTGACATGTCCGTTGATCTTTGTGTTCACTACCATTCAGTTCTGCCATTACAAACCAGTCTTTGTCAGAGCTCTGGTCATGTGTTTAATAAAGTCAAGGATTTTCTTTCTGCGTTGCCTTCAAACTGCATGATAGTAATGTAGGAGTTGAGTTCACGATTTCTTCTCTAAGCAACATGTACTGTAAAACAATTGTACCTCTTGAGATATTTGGTTGCTTTTTTAACAAGAGTAACATGATCCTTCACTCCCCATGATACCTTAGCAGGGGGTTATACTTGTTCTGTGTGGGTGGAAAATAAAGCTGGTCAGCTGGATGTTGCTCTGTGCAGACAAAGATAGTTTAATTAGATACACTTTTTTTCTTTTCCTGACATCATTATGGCAGTACATAGGTTTTCATAAACTCTTCTTGCCGATATCCACTTAGCTTTACAAGGTCCATTTTTCTCTGAAATGTTGCTTTAACCCAGTTCTTCATTTTTACCACAAGTCACTCTAATTAGGACATCTCCGTTAAGGTTTCATAGTTTAGCTTTACTGAACAGGTCTGTGAGTGAATAATCAATGGTCTTGCCTGAAACCTTAGTTTATGTAAGGAAAATATGCCCTTGTCACAGAAGTCATTATAAAGTTATGCCAATACATATATTTCTGTATGCAGAAGGGAATTGATATCAAGCAGCTTCATGTTGGAAGAACACTATCTGCCTGGCATTTTTCCCAATAACGTTATTTCAATTACAAAACCATAAATCACATCTGAAATTAACTGCTGCAGCTTCCTAGCCAACCAGGAATCTTGTACTGAAATCCGTAAGTAGTATTTGTAATGTGTAGTTTGGGTGACTTGTTTTTGTTACTGGGTTGATTGTTTAAAGAAACACCATCTCTGCGGAAGATGAGCTTTTAGCAGCTGTAAATGTCATGGTACATGCTTACCTGACACTTGGAGAATGACACTGGCACAGCATTCACTTTTATTGTGGAGCTGTTATGCCTGTAAAGAATGCTGTAGAAGTAGCTGGTGCTTACAGAGTGACATAATTCTAGTGTCTGACAAGTTCTCTCTCTCTAGCATCATTGTTCTGCAATGGGGAAAGGAAATCTTTGTTTCCCAGTCAAAAAAGTGTGACAGACATCCATTTTTCTCTTTGCCAGGATCTTTCCCAGGGAATATCTTCTACAACAAATCCATCTTTATTCTCTTGCAGACCTTCAGCAGGTAAGTTTTTTTCAACAAATTCTACTTGTTGCACATCAATCCTGTTCTCATATTCACTGCTAATTGTACGTTCCCCTTTCTAGCTAATCATAACATAAATTACTTTCAAACCATCTCTGTAGCTTATAGTTTAATATAAAAATGGATGAATGGAGGCATTGGTTAGGGATGAGGAAGATGGCCTAGACTTTCAGTGTTGAAGTGGGGCTGGAAAAAGACTGCAAAAGAAGACTATAGTCTACAAAGAGAACTTTGCTGTGAAAATTTTTTTGTCTTGTCAGTGAAGGCTTATTTAAGGCTCAATTTACAGATGAGAAGTAGTATTTATTTCTTTGCTTGAAAGAACAGTTATTTAGGAATTTATGAGTTCATACAGTTCCTGGTGCAACATGCCTAGAAGACTTTGTAAATAAGCGTTACCACAGGAGGGGAAAAAGTAAAAACAAAACAAACACAAAAACCTCAGCAAGCCTGCTACACAAAGTGAAGCCATGCAGTGCTACTATGACAAATGTGACCACAGAAGAAGTAATGTACCAGCAAAATGCATTGATATTGATTGAACTAAAGAAGCCCCTTGCCAGTACATCTGCTGAACAGTAGATTTATTACATACCAAATTGAACAAGAATTTCGGAAAAAGCACTGAAAAGAGAGGACAGGGAACCTAAGGTGAATGTGCTGCAGCGCTCAGATGCACAGTGGAGGAAGCAGTGAGGTGAGATGTGTGAGCTGACCTGGGCGCATCTGTGTTCATACTCTAATGCCATTGCCAGTGATATGTAGAACACATTATTGTAAGCTTCTTCCACTGATACTTCCTTTATCTAGCGGTGAGTTTTCTGCAGGATTATGGGTAGCATAGGCAGTTGAACCATATGATCCTTGAGCTCACTTCCAACCTGGTATTCCATGATTCTAGGTATTCAACTGACACATTTAAGTTGAGGTAATTCAGATGCCCCACAGAGGTGGAGACTGCAGGAAACATAGCTTATGTTGGCTGATAAAGTTACAGGACAGAAATGATCCGTGTAGAAAATAAAAAGGCCAATCATCTGAGGTCTAAAACTGTTTCCACGTCTTTTCAGCATGTCCTGCTATCTCATCTTTAATAATCAAGCCATGAAAAAGCAAGCTACTTAACTCCAGAGCTGCAGTCTCCCTGGTGGGCCTGTCTATTAGCCCCCAGTGCTTTGTAAGCTGCTTAATCAGTTCCTAACATTGGTAGTAGATGTTTTAGAAGAGATCAGCAGCTTATCAAGCACCCTGGGGGAGGGAGGGTAGAAGTCAGAATTCATCCATTGATATAGCAGTTCCCTTTAGCATAGTTTGTTGCGTTTGCAGGACACCTCTTCCCCTGAGGGCCCTAGTCCCAAACTTATCTTATTTAAAGCCAGTATAATTTGATCACCATTTCTGCTGGGGTGGGTTAAATTGCATTTGCTTTTTAATCTATCTACATCCTTGTTGTCAGCCTGGAGAGAGTTTTCCACATTTCAGAAGCTCGAAGTTTGAAATCAGACTGCCTGGTTCTGTCAAAGTGGAAACAGAGTGGAGAAGTGAGGAGGGCCCCATTAAGAAAATGAATCCAACAGTGGGAGAAACACTAATGCCCTCTCAGGCCCTGCCTCCTCCCTGCTTTGCCCCTTGTCATGGCTTTTTCCTAATTGCTCAGCATTTTCTACTGAGCGGTGTGGGTGTGTTCTAATCCTAAAAGTTTCCCCTGCTTTTGATTACTCCGCAGCCTATTTCCTCATATCCATGGGCTGCTTTTGCGCTGTATCCTGCTGTCATGTAGATTGCATGTGTTTGGGGAATTAACTAAAGGTTTTATTAAAGATTAATGGAAAGATAAGACATGGTGAGTGAATTAGAAAAGCAGAGAGGGGTAATCTGCAGATATAAGCAGTCTTTACCCTGGTTAGTCTCAGCTCAATTCTGACTTCTTTCCAAGCCAAGCTTTCTTTAATGATCCTAGAAAATGTGAGTTGTTTCATTCCAAAGTCACCGAATTTCCAAGTGTTGTGTGAGGGTCTGTTTTTAAGTGCAAAAAAATCAAAATGCCTGTTTACCAACAGGTGAAACAGCAAATAATACTATTCTACAACTAAATCAAATTTAATTCTTTTTCCAAGCTTAACAGAGCTCCATGCTCATATCCATACCTTAAGGATGTGGTAGAGTATGTCCTTGAGCTATCTGATGGTCTGGGGATGGTTGTCACTTGGATCCATTTGAGTAGTGCTCCGCTGGGGAAGACCTAAAATGTGAGGTTAAAAGCAGAGTGGGAAAAAACTAAAACAAGTTGTCTTTATCACTGGAAACACCAAATCCTGGTGAGGTAATAGCTTTGCTAGAACTTTACTCATCAACAAGTGCTTGTACTTCAGATATGAGTAGACCTGACCTTTAACCAAAGAGACAGAAAGTGATGGTCTTTGTGTTTGTGTGTGTGTATATTTAAAATAATCACAAACACACACAGTTATGTACCTCAGCAAGGTTTCACTGGAGACCGTGGCTCCAGGGACTACATTCAAGTTTACAGCAAGTCTATCTGTGGACATTCCCATGGGGTAAGTATTCTTAGAATCCTTTTGTCATGGTCGTTGGAGGTGTTAGCAGATGAGATAACTAATTAGGTATATTCAGATTTATCAAGCAGAGACACTAAGTGTGACAGCTTGCCTGTTCTGTTCCATAGACTACACTTGCTTTCCTTCCCAACTCTACCAGGCATCATCTGCACAAAGAGCAATCTGTTCTGCATCAGCCGTAACACTGCATCAGTGGTCAGTCAGTTTATCTAAGGCTATTCCTATCAATCAAAGCTTTTAAAAGGGAGATCTCCAGTTGTTAGGAAGCAAGTATTCTCTCCTGAAGTTTCTCACTTTACCAGACCTTGTATACTGGAAAAATGGCTTACTCTTTCACATGTGCAATGCAGTCCGTGATGGTGCAGTCACAATCCAGGGCAGCTTCACTGAAACCTGATGGAAGCGTGAATTCTGTTCTCTGCTGATGTTACTAAGGGGCATAATACAGAGGCTTGGATATGTGGACACAATTCATGCAAGTTGCAATTAAAAACTGTTTGTTCATTTTATGTGACTGTTGGGCTGGTTTTGATAAGACTGACAGTTCTTACACTGTTACACATTGATTAGGACAGAAGCTGACTCTGGAAAAAAAACCCATGTTTTTTAGGATGATAATTCTTTCTACGCACACTAGATTCTTCATTAATGGGAGCTTTTAAAACAGAGGTCTTGAAGTGGCTATTATCATGAGTTTAAAAGTCAGGTGCTTAATTCACACATGGGGTAACTAATGTCTTACCTGTTTTTTATGTTAAATAGCAAGATACACAAGTGTGCAAAGATTATTACAGCGATGGTCTTTATTGTAGAAACACTCTTAATCATGGCAATTATTTTCAGTCCTGCTTATCCTACCCACAAAAGATATGGTAAAGTTAGAGTTCATGAGGCAGCAGAAATGACAGGATGTCAAGGATGGAAATTGTGAGCAAGATTGGAAATTTAAAAAGATTGTGATTTGAGGACTTGTTCATGTGGGAACAGTCGGGAAAAAAATGAAGTGACAAAACATGGGAATTTAAAATGATAAGTTGAATTGCATCGAGTCACTGTGTAAATACTGTTATTCAGAATATAAGTGGCTTTCATTTGGTTTATCTCCATTTACTTTGGAAACAAAGTGAGCTAAATTGTATTAAGACCATTTTCATTCTGAATGTGTATGTCCATACAGGGATTTAATGTAGTGTAATTTCTCGATTTTAACATTATAGATAAACTAATCTGTTAAAATTTAATTAAAACATCTATTTACTTCTGATCAGCTTTCCTGACTGTCCACCTGTAGGTGAACCTATAAGCAATGTGAAGAACAGTGTAGAGAAAAGATGAACAGGAGATCCCTGTGCTCACAATAATATAGCACAGATCAGTGAATATGAGTTGCACATAAAAATCCTTAATGGAAATGCTTCTTTGCAGAACACACAGCAAGCATGAGGAACTCAATGCAGCATTACTGAGGCCAAAATTTTATCATCTTGGAAAGAATTAAGTACCCATAGTGAGAATGTCCACAGTTACTCTATGTAAAATAAAATTTTTATAAGGCTTCGTAATAGGCATATTATTTACTGAAGGGATTAGGAAGATACCTTCTGTATTGACAGGTGGATAAATTTCATCTTCTTCTGATGTATATAGCACAGATTATGGCATAGCTAGCACAACAGAAGCATTCCCAATATGAAAATTTTAATGGTTCTGTTCAAGATTTTGTGCATATGAAGTTCCCTAACAAAAATGTCGTGAATAAAAATGAACTCAAATGAAAGGTAAATTCTATGTCATTTCAGCCTAGTATACTGTTAGATCAGGAAGCCTTAGAAGAACAAAGAAATGGTTATGTCTCATTCACTTTTCCAGACTTCTAATCCATGCTGTACTTTCATCGCACCTCCTTTTCCAGTGTCTAAATGTGATCCTCCCTGTATTTTCCTATACTGAGATGGAGGAGGAGACTGCAGATGTCCTTTCCAGATTTCTTCCACGTGCAAAACATTAGATTAATTTAGACAAGTTGTTTCATGTGTCCCAACAGTAACAAAGGACTGCAAGGAGATGTGGACTTTTTCTTCTTACTTGCTTATTTTTTCAGAAGTAAAGCTTATTTTCCCATCTCAGTCCTCATCCATTTACTGAGAGATGCTCAGTTTGGATTTATTACATACAACCTGATGACTTCCAAGCCCATCAGTGATGATATCCTTGCCCAGCAGTTTGGTTTTATACACTTACGAATGTGGTTTCTAACCCATGTGCCTCTGCTGGTAAAGTGCACATAGCATTACTGATTGACAAAACTGAGTTTTGGCTAACATACTGGGACTTTAGAAATGTTTAGTGATAGGTGCATGACAAACTTCCCCTACACTCACTTGTAACAAATATAGCCATAGCTGAAAAAGTGTAAACCCAGCTGTATCAATGAGAAAGCATTTTGCTGTCATTTGTTTCATTCACTGATTCAATATGAGACATATCACCTTAAACTTATATTTCTCAAAGAGGTTTACCCATGTAGCTGTACCAGCAGATCCTTTTAAGCTTAGGCAAGCCCTTTTTTTGCTCGAGGGGCAGGAGGTGGCAAATGAGGAGCAGAATTAGGCTTTCAGCAGGCATGGCTATGCTGAGATGGCTGAAGATTTGTCTGTTGCTGTTCTCTGTGGGAGCTCACTGTGCTTTAACAAGGGCAGCAAAATACCAGGCACATCTCTGCCATTGTTGTCACAGTTCAAAGCTGAACCCCATAGTGAAAACATTGATTTACATCCACAGCCTCCCAAGCAAGGATTGACATAGGATGTGTAACAGAGATGCAAGTCCTGCAGTGTCTTGCTACCAGTATTAATCAGACCACAGGCTGGAAGCCATTGCTCAGAGCAGAGATGATTTAAAACACTAATGGCTTTTAACTGACACATCAGGTTGTGCTGGGACAGAATCATAGTCCAGATTGTGCCGGAACAGAATTCTAGGCCAGACATGGGTGCACATCATTAGCAGTTTGGAGTCAACCAGTACAGCTGACTAGAGTTGGCTTACAAGTGTATACCAGACCATAAACATCACCCTCAGTATAAAGGGGAAAGTTTTCTGAGAAGAGGGAAGCCTCCTGCTTGGGCTTTTTCTCTTGCCTGGACTCCTCTTGACTCTGTGGTCCTTCTTTCTGGTTTTGAGGACAGCTTTCCTGATTAGTGTGACTGCTGTACCTTTGCCGGGCTGAGTATAACTTTATGTAGCTTGTATTTGCATTGATACCAATTTTGTTTTTCATTAAATCTGTTTTCATTTCAACTCGTGGATCTTCTCTCTTTCTTCTGATCCTTCTTCTCTACTAGAAAGGGATCATTGGGTTGTAGAGCAACTGTTGTAGTTTAGCCCCAGATATATGTTAAACATAGACACAGATCAAGCCCCTACTCTTAGATATGTGGCAGGAGGTAGACAGAAACAAATGGTTGTGTGGAAAGGTAAGAGGTGTACACATTGATAATTTGTACAGTGGTCCAGTTCTTGTCCTAAGGCGTGTGGACTCTGTTCTCAGCTCTGCTGTAGGTTTCCTGTGACATACAGCACAAGTAGTTTCTAATGGGATTAAGGTAAAATGGGCCCCACTTTACTGTGTATATATTTAAATTTGACATCCTAAGCACAATTAAGTTCAGAAGAGGGAAACCAGCCTTTTGGAGGGGTAGTCCAGCTGACCTAGTTTAGTACCAAAGTATTTGTGCAGTTTTTAAATATGTGAAGATTCTGAGGCACCCAGATAATTCTGTGGTTGAACTATATAAATGTTCATCTTAGATCATAATGCTAATATGTGTCTTTCTGTCCATCCTTTACGATCTGTGTCTGTGTGACTGGTAATTGTGTTAGCAGAGAATATGAAAATAGTCCTAGGATGGGAAAAGCCCGTGATGCCCATTTCCATAAATCTTTAAAGGTCTGATAGCAAGCCAGCAATTAAACAGCTTGTATGCTTTTCTGTGGCTGTGGCTCCTTTATCACTCATTGCTGGCACTCCCTGGAGTTTGCTGGCACTGAGCTGCCTTTCAGCAGAACAGGAAACTTCAGGTTAGCTGATAGTCCAGGTGCGTGTATAATTCCCCAAGGTGCTGACAGCTCTGATTACAATTATTGGTAATTGCAGTGATGTTACTGGTGTTTCTTTTTTACCACAGCTCTGGAGAGGAAGGGAGGTGCTGTCATTGAGACCAGCTTGTGGTCAGGAGGAGAGCATGGCAGGGCTGGCGTGGCTTGTGGGGGAAGAGATGGCCAGGAGCATTTTGGCAGGTGACAGCCAGGAGGAGGACAAGTGCATCTCAGGTGTATTAAAGTCTTCGAGGCAAAGTATGGAGATATAGCAAGATTGTGAATAGATATTTTTAATAGCAGAGATGGGTTTTATGCTTCTTGAAACCAGAGTTTTCAGCGGGGCTTATTAAATACATTTGGTGCTTTTACATGTGAATACATATGTCTAGGCCATTTGGGGTAAGTGAATTAAACTCTTTTTAAAATGAAACTCTTTTTACAACAACCCAGACGTGGTGCCAATGTCTTGCAAGAGCTTCTGAACTGAGATCTCTGGACATACTCTTAATTTTTTCCAGCTTTTAGAAGAGGCAGTAACGATAGAAGCTATTCCTTTTCTAATGCTTTGTGGTAACTAGATTTCTTCTCTTCCTTTTTTGCGGTGCAGAATGAGAGGCCTAGTACTGGAGATGAGGGTTAGCAGTATGAAAAACTGGGCTCTGATCTCATTGCTGTACCTCACTTGAAATGTCTGTTCAGGAGGAGGAGCTAGGCACATCTCAAGGACATGCGTGGCCAGCAGGACAAGGGAGGCGATGCTCCCCCTTTACTCTGCCCTCATCAGACCCCATCTGGAGTACTGTGTGCAGTTCTGGAGCCTCCAGCACAGGAGGGACATGGAAGTGTTGGAGCGGGTCCAGAGGAGGGCCACAAAGATGATCAGAGGGCTGAAGCAGCTCTGCTATGAGGACAGGCTGAGAGAGTTGGGGCTCTGCAGCCTGGAGAAGAGAAGGCTTCGAGGAGGCCTTATAGTAGCCTTCCAGTATCTGAAGGAGGCCTACAGGAAGGCTGAGGAGGGATTATTTACAAGATGTTGCAATGACAGGACAAGGGGCAATGGGTTTAAACTGGAAGAGGGGAGATTTAAACTGGATGTAAGAGGAATTTCTTTGCAGTGAAAGTGGAGAGACACTGGAACAGCTTGCCCAGGGAGCTTGTGGATGCTCCCTCCCTGGAGGTGTTCAAGGCCAGGTTGGACAAGGCCTTGAGTGACCTGTACTGGTGGGAGGTGCCCCTGCCTGTGGTGGAGGGTTGGAACTAGATGATCTTTGAGGTCTCTTCCAACCTTACCATTCTATGATTCTATGAGAAACCAAATTTCCCTAGAAAACAAAACACTATTTCAGTCAGGGCTGTCTGCTTGAATGAGAGAAGAAAAAAAAATTTCTATTTTTAATAGATGTTTTAAAAATACATTTTGTATTCACAGAGTGTTTTTCATAGTAACTAGCTATTTTCTTAGTATGTTCCTAAAATTCTTCAGAGGCCTTCTTAAAATGCTCTGATGAGTTCTGTGCAAGGCAGGAAAGTTTCTAATTTTGTGCTATAGCTCATGAAATAACATCTTACTCAGTGGGCATATAAAGTCAGTTAATATCTCTGCATTCAATTCTCTGCTTAATCTTAAAAGAAAAAAAAGGAGAGGGGGCAAGGGGCAGGAAAAGGCACATATAATACTCTGCCTGAATGCATGTTTGCACTCGTGTGTATTTCAAGTCACTCATATATATGTTTTAAAGCTAAGGAAAGTGCTTTTTGTTCTCTACCAGCCAAATTCGTAGTATTCTTTCAAACGTGTTTGATTAAAACAGCCTTTAACTTTTGCTTGAATGCCTGTTTTTTTAAGCAACACGATTAGGAGAACTTGGGGTGTGACAAAATTGACATGTAGCTGCCTTGGAAACCTTGGGGGAAGGAGAAAGGAGTAAGGACAGTTGAAACAGTGAGTGTGAAAGCAGAAGTTTGTGGGGCTGGAGTCTTCTTTGCAGGGCTGGTTGGGGAGCACGCACAAGTGATTTCCAGGCATGAAACAGTTTCATCTCTCATGTCAGCTGCTGAAATGTCAAGCTTTTCTTTCTTTCTGTGAGAGGAGTGGGAAAGGTCTTGGAGGGGCCTTGTCATCCTCTCTGCCTTGTGCTATAAATTCACTTGGACTGTCATCAGTTTGTTCTTCTAGATCAATCCATCTAAAACTCCACCTTCACCTTGCCCCCTGCTTATATGTGCTCATCGCAGATTAGCACCATTTGCTCTTGACCTCATTCTGGTTTTATTCTTCTTTGCAATGCCTATTAGTGGCAAATTTGTGGAATATCACTGTGATACTAGATTAAAGTGCAACACGCTGTGTGGTCTGCTTTTGCTTTAGAGGGACCACAGAACAGCAAATGACTCCGACATCAGTGCAGACTGCCTGCTGCAAAGAAGTGAAAGATAGCTTATGATGTCTGTTTATTCACATTCTCAGTCATTTCTCTGTTCGATTTATTCAATGGTTTTGTGTTTTGGGGTTGTTGTTGGGTTTTTGCTTGTTTGTTTTGGTTGGGTGGTGATGGTGGTTGCTGTTGTTCTTTGCAGTGTGTTTATCACCAGGTTTCCTTTCTAAATATTCTCTGCTCTGTGTGGGTGATGAGTTAGCACCACACAGTGTGTGGCTGTGTGATGTTGCTTATCTGTCAAGGCTAACAATGGCAAATTCGTGTCATGTATCAGAGCCAGCACCTTGCACTGGTGTCAACCCTCGCCTTTGGGATGGCCAGGGGCTTCGTGCAAAGGCTGTGAAGAGAAGAGGAGAGAGAGGATAGGTTGGTATCATCCTTACTGTTGGGAGCTGGGATTGTGGCCCTAATCATAGCTGTAGCAACAAATGATGGGACTCTCCTGAAATTACTGCTGTGTTATTTTAAAATGTGATTTGCAGCAATGTATAGTGATTGCTTTCTTCTAGTGTGTGCACACAAATATTAAGAAATCATGCTTCCCTTAAGTCACTTGCAGTTTGAATAAACAACTCAGGCAATCTAAAAGGGATGACTGAGAGTCAAAAAGGACAAGGAAAACTGACCAGACCAGTATACTGCACAAAAGATGGGGCAGAGCTGACATCTGATGTCTGCTTCCCTGGGACTTTTACCTCATGATTATCCTTCCTCCTTCCATTTCCCTTTCCTCTGAACTAAAGATTAATTGTGCATTGAAATTGTAACAAGAATTTGTGGTGTTAATTTGGTGAACGGAAGGGAAAAAATCCTCAAGGAAATTAGCATTCCACAAGCATTGTCTGTTCCCTAGATATAAATGACTAGGAACTTCCTAGCCAGGGAATATGTTTTCCTTTTCTTTGCAGCTTGCATTATCCTTAGCTAAGCATATTGTAGCCTGCTCGTCTCCAAGTCCACATTTTCATTGCAGAAATCCTGACCCTGCTGAAATCTGTCATGGGGTGGAGATTCCATTTACTCTAGGTGTTTTAATGACCAGTCTCTACAGGTAATGAATGGGGAAAATTCCTGCTTGTTCTCCAGGTAGCAATCAGGTGAAGGCAACTATTGTAGCTTTCCTGGACCCTAGTCTGCTTTTGATTTTCCCAGCTTGTGACAGAGATCATCTGTGACAGAAAATAGTTTTGAAACAAATCGAACAATGTAAGGATAGGAGGTAGAGTCACTGCTGCAAGAGAGAGCTGAGGTAGGCATTAGGCTTCAAGGCCAGGTTGGACGAGGCCTTGAGTAACTTGTATTAGTGGGAGGTGTCCCTGCCTATGGCAGGGGGTTGGAACTAGATGATTTTTGAGGTCCCTTCCAACCCTACCATTCTATGATTCTATGATTCTGTGACTAGGAACAACTTCCCAGCTGTTTTGACCACTGGAGGGTTGTGGGATCTCTGTGATAAGAAGTTTTAAAGCAAGTCAGTCATTGTCAGCTGGTGAAAATTTCCAGAGATGTTTTTGCTTGCCCTGTTTTATTGTATCATTGTTAATTCTTTCAAAAGCATATTTCTCATCTGTCTTGAAGGTGAGGAAGCTACTGAGTGTTTAGTCCTCCATAAAGCTTCCACCAGTCAAAGGGTAAGGAGTGGTGAATCCAGGCCTATCTGTTCAGGAGATTTTATTTTCCTTTTCATTCAGCCCGGGAAGCACATTCTGTGTGGTACTCAAGTCTAGAGGAAGCTGGAGCTTACCTCTGAGCTTATTAGAAAAAGGCTTGATGCAGACTAGCTGTTTCTGGAGAGACAGAAAAAAAACAACCAGGAAGAGGGAGAAACCTTGTCTCTGGAGGGTGATGGAAAGCTGTAGACAATTGTTGACTGCTCCTTCAGATAGGCTTCCTTCTGCCAGGTGTGCTTGTGACACTAATTTCAATAACAGAAGTACTTTCTATCCTTTCAATGTATTTAATTGGAGATGGTGGATGAGCTTTGTATCTACCACCCCTTTTATTTTCTGAGTGCCTCTTTTCCTTTTCATGTCTCTTCTGCATTGCGTCAGTGCCTCCTGGCAAATTTTGTGTCTGTCTCTCAGAGCCAAGTGTTCGTCTGGCCTTGTTCTGTCAGGAGGAGAGGCCAGGGCAATCCATTTGAGATTTGAACCTGTAGTTCAAGGTGTTTTAGGGATTTCATTTCACTTAACCCATCCCCTGCAGGCATCACATCTGTCTGCTGTGTAAATCAGACTGGAGGAATAAGTGGAACCAATTGCTTGGTGCTCCAGAAGAGGGTTATGAGGCAAACCTGTGTCTTTAAAGACAATGCCTTCTAGTAAATGTTATCTGGAGAGAAATACACCAGCCCCTACATAACCTGTTAATGTTACTGCTTCAGTGTTGGCCTATAAAACATTATCACCTCTATGACGATAATGATTAACAAGCTAATTTAAAAGGGTGGGGTCACAAAGCCATTTGGCAAATTGAGCTTGTCTCATGGTTGGAATGATACAGAACCTGAGCTTTACAGCATTTTTCAACACTTTACCTGGAATACTAAAGCCCGATAGTGGGGCTCTTGAGCAGAGCAGTAGCAACAGATACTCCTCTGTGAGAATAATAGTCTGGGTTTCCTCCTGTGCATCTAGGACATGAGGAAATTCCAGGTCCAGGTCTGAGGGTTCAGGAGAGTTGGAGACATTACTGTCTCCCTTCTCAGTATTTACTCTCTGACCACTTAGTCATAGTGAAGTGACAGTGTTCCTAGACATGCTGTTACATGATGCCTGTGATTGATGGTTGTCCCTCGTATCAGAGCTGGCAGAATATATACAGATGTGGATGTAATTCTCTTCCCTTTCGTGGATTCTGGACAGCTTCTGCTAAAATACCCTTCATCTGTTGATTCTCCATTATCTTGGACCATAATATAAAAAGTGGTTTGTTGGTTTTTTTTTTTAACTGCTTTTGATTTTTTTATCTTTTTCTGCTTTCATTATCATATGTTCAAAATTACTCAGACTAGCAAATTTAATCTAACAGTTACTGTAGTACAGAAACTCTTGATGTGGCTTAATATACTGTGACACTTTTCAGAGTCTGGACTTCTTAACCTTGGGAGTTCCTCACATCTAGCTGAACACTGTAACTGAAAGCTCAGCAAAGCTACACTCCCTTTATCACCTGATGGTGATGAAGGGTATTTATGATCTCCATGCTAGGTAAACATCTACTGCACTTCTTGAAGTTGGTAAAAAGGTGCAGACAGCACAGGAGATTTGATGACTTTCACTCAAATTCACAACACAGGCTTCCATTCCTGCAGGAGTCTTAATCCCTACTTTTTAGTTTGTAGCTAGCACTGCTGACAGGAGCCCTGCCCTCAGAGCAAACACTCACTGCCCTGAGAAATGTTGGAAAACTGTACTTTTTTTTCTCACCTGTCCAGAAAGTTCATCATGTCTGATAGATTTCACTGTTTGATGGCTATGATGCAAAGGTTGGGTATTTCCATGGACTTGGTCTAACAGGTGGGAGGAAGACTGGAGGCATTAATTAAAGCAGTAGTGGATTACAGCAGACTCATTTTTCCTTCTGTTTCCACACATTCCCTCTTCAGTTCCCCCTGAAGTCCTTAAAATTTTACCTCCTCAGGAATGACATAATCTGAGTTTGGTGGTGAGTTCAATGTTTCCTTCATCTAAGCAATCTTTGATTGCTTTTTAGTGACACTTAGAGGTTTCTATTATGTCTTTCCTAATTGGAATAACTGTCAGGGACTGGAACAAACTCTAACTTATTTTCTATTGAGGCTTTTTTTTTTTTTTTTNTTGGGGTTTTTTTTTTTTTTTTTTTTTTTTTGGTGGGTTTGTTTTGTGGGTTTTTGGTTTGGTGGGCTTTTTTGGGGTGTTGGTTTGGTTTTTTTTTTTTGTTTCTTTCTGTTTTCCAAACATTATCAGAGCTATGAGTTTAAATTGCTATCTCTCTGAGCTAGAATTCTCAACAGAGATGAGCTCTGTCCCTGTCAACTCGACAACTTTTCTAGTTTGCTTTTCAATATGAAAACATATGTATTGCCACACTGTGCCACATTGCCCTCCTGTGGAACCCTCCTTCATGCTGGGAAGTTTGTGCTCAGACAGTAAGTCTTTGGTGACTGAAAAGGGAAGACAAAGTGACTTGATTTCTCTCTGCTGTTTGTAATGGTATGGGGTTTTTGATCCTCTGTACTGCATTGCAATGGGAGGAGGAGGAGGAGGTTTGCAGGCAGGACTAGGTCTGAGGAGTGAGTGCCTTCAGACATGGACTTCTGCCTACCAGCATTGGAGAGCACAGATGCAGTCAGGACAGAGCAGTAGCTCAGCCTGTGTTGGAGGTGAGTGTACTACTGCTTTGGTGCAGGGCAGCATTGTGGTCTCAGAAATGTGTTGTGAAGGCAGGGTACAGGGGATTACCAGAGAGATGCTTCTGGACAATGTGTGCTGCTCCTGGAAGTTGTCTGTGAGCAACAACCCTGTTCAGTGAGCCGCTGAGGAGAATTTTTCTGCCTGTGAAAGATGCTGTGCCTTTCCAGTTATTCTCTGGAGACAGCTGGCTGCCTGCTTATGTCTGAAAACAGCACTTTGATAGAGTGAGGGAACTATGAGTAAATTCTAGTCTTTGGATAGAAGGATCAGGAAACCTCTGCGGGCCAGCAGCCCTCCAACAAGTAGTTATACTTTGACTGATCACACATTGCCCTCATGATTGTATTAATGTGATGTATCCAAAGGGATTTCAACTTGTACCATAGCCCCTGCTGCCTTTCATCTTCTCTGTCTTCCTGCTGAATCAGGAAAAACATAACCTAGTGCATGTGTGTTGTGCCTTTCTGCCGCCCAGGGTCTCGCAGCCATTGCCAACACTGGCTTCTCTGCTAGTGTTTGGTAGTCCCCATACTCAGAGAGAGAGTAATTGTTTCTTTGGATTTATACTGCTACCCAGCTGAACAGTAGCACAAAGATATACAGAGAAAAAAGTTTAATGTCCCTTTATTCATAACCTTGACTTGTATGACAAGCCTCTCCTTGAAGTCATCTAAAATAATTGTCCCAACACCCCATTGACCTGTGTTCAGATACTTTGTACCCATTTAGTTTCTCTTACCACTGTAGACAAGTCTCTGTCTTCTCCTGCTTGCCAGTACCACCTTAGCTTTCCTGAACCAGATGTTGGAGGCTTGGGCAGCAGAGTGGGTTGCTGCCAGGCATTGAAGGCTTGGGCAGCAGGGTGGGGTGCTGGCTCTTTTAGCTTCTTCTCTCCTCAGCAGCCCCAGCACCTGCAGGTGTGCTCTGGCCAGAGGGATGCTCTTGGCAGTGTGAGCAGGGAGCTTTCCCTGAAAAGCAGTGTTTTCTTTGTTGGTTTAAACTGCGAGTGATTAGAGGGCAGGGCCAGTCTCCTATGCGCGTATGTGTGGGTGGGTATTTCTATACCATTCTTAACACAGGGCACAGTTAGGTACTGCAGGCTGCAAAGCCATGTCTCTGTCCTGTGCTTAGAGAAGTGTTTTTTTTCCAGATCCACAAAGGCAGAGAGTGATTCTGATCTGAACTCTGGGTCCGTTTAAAGACACAACTTGCTTTGGGCCTCTGAACACAAATATTTTTCTCCTATTGTCACTAAGCAGCTTACGTGAATGTGTTCCAGGTGCAGCAGTGCTAAGTTAACTGTAAGAGCATGGTCTCATGCCCAGAGTCCTTTTGGGATGGGTTCCTTCACCAAATTAGGAAGAGAAAACTGCATTGCACCCTCCATCAATTGATGACCAGAATGCCATTAGCACACACCTTCTGCCCTTCATTTTGGAGAACAAAACAACTACTGTTACTACAAAGAATTTGGATTAGAGAACAGACCTTGCTCTTCATGTGTGCTATAGGTAGAAGAGAATCTGAACTCAGCAAAAAAAATTATTTTAGGCTTGATGGTGTTTCTTTGATGAAGAGGTAGGAATATATTTGTAAGCCTTTGCAGGTGCTTGTTGAGGCTGTATGCCATTACAGGAGTCAATGGAGAAATTCTTGGTTTCTATTCTGTTGACATACTCCTAACTTAGTTTTGTGCTGAATTTCCACATTTCTTATGAAATGTGAGGGTCTGCTCTGAAGCTTATAGTCTATGATTTCGCAATTTCTCTATTTTGTAAACTTAAATTCCTTAGGAAAGTTTCACTCCAAAGTTTAGGGCTGACTCCAACAGTGAGAAGAGATGTAGGCTGGGCTAGATTGCATGAGGTCTGTCACTGAAAAGCTTTAGTAACAGATACAGCTGTAAAGAATGGCATAAATGTTACTGGCTCTGACAAGATGGTCTCTTGAAGTCTCTTTTCCCTGGTATCTGGGTAATGTGTTACATTTCTTTAACACACTTCTATTCTTTAATCAGTTCTGTTTCCTTGAAATACAAGATCAGATTCCAGCCTCAGCTGGGAGAACATCCTGGGACTCTGACATTGTGATCCTGGGATATCTAACCCTCGGCCTCCAACTGTTATGAGGGAGTGCTTAGTCACAACAGAAATTTTGACACCTTTGTTTGCATGTCCTACGCTCCTTTTAGCAAGCCAAAAACCGCTCATTGAGGAAGTGTTACCATGAAACTTCTCTTGAAAACAGCAAGTAGAATCTTCCTTTTTTGCTTGCCGGGATAAATCAAGATGAGGATTTTACTCTTATTAGCTGCAAACGTGACTGAAAAAAGACTGCAAGGAAAAGTCATATCCTGTGCACAGCCCTGAGGTCTCTGATGAAAGAAAATAACACAAAATTTACAGATGCTAAAAACAGTGATAACATCAGTTTGATGTTGCATTTCGTCTTCCTCCTATAATACAATAAAATGGTCTGTAATTCACATTGCAAAATTGGCATGAGCGGCTCTTTGAAGATATCATCTTCTTTGTATGTCTGCATGGCCAGAGTTACAAGCCAACCCACTAAAGTGCTACAACAAGACATACAAATAAACAGAGACAAGTAACACCAGCTCCTCGGGGCAGCTGCCTGCTCTCAATCTATCTTGCTTAGATTGCAAGCTCTTCAGCATAGGAAACCTTTGTTCACTGTAGTGATTTAAATTCACTCCTGGTGCTTAGGAAGGTAATAGATTATGTTAATCTTATTTATTACGTTACATGAAATGTGATTTTAATTCAGAGGTTTAACTTTAAAGTTGTCGCTGACAGTGACAGTAGAGGTTGGGACTTTGTCTGCAGCTCTGTCTTCAGCCTGACATTTTAATCTGAGCTTTTGTGGCCTGTCAGAGGTGGTTACTGTATTATGAAAATGCTTAGGAAATTACATTTGTACTGTGGCTTATTGATAATTTTTGTATGCTTATTTAAGCTATTAGTGCTAAATGGCTTTTGGGGGAGTGACTGTAGCCATGTCACTACTTGAGTGGCTTCACTCTTTCTTTCCTCCTGTTTATTGAATACTATCAGCTTCTGTATCTTTTCCTTACTCTCAGCTTGCTTGGCTTCCAGACCTTCTGTAGCTCTGGAATCTGCAAACAAAAAAAATCTTCCATTAAAATGAAAACAAAACTCAGCCTAGGGGAGCTAAACTAATTTCTGGCCATCTGCTAGAAAGTTAGTAATATCACTACCTTGAACTATGGCTTCATTTTCATATTTCATGCAGCAGCTTCTCTGCATTGTTTATATTCTGGTTGAAGGGGATCTTCCTATACCAGGATGCAATAGGAACGTCATTTTTCCTCTAACATGAGCAGATGTCCTATCTGCAGTGCTAGCAATAACATTGCTGCTTCCTGTTGTTGCAGATGTTAGCAGGCTGGAGCTGAAAGCACAGAGGGGAGGTCATTTCAGCCTCTACCATTCAGTGGCATCAACATCAGTGCTACCTGCACACCTTTTCCATGTGTACTCTTTAATAGTGGACAGGAAGCAGCCCAGGAACACAGATTTATTTTGTTTCTATTTTACATAGGGAAGGAGTGCTTCCAAAATCTCTGTTCTTTTCTGCCTTGACCTTTTGCTTTCTCTAGATTCATTTACATTAAGCCCAAATTGCAAGTGAGGTGTTACTGTATTTAGGGAAAGGGTACCTGAACTGAATCTGGCATGCATTTAAGTGTAAATCTCCCCATTCCTGTGCTTCAGGGCACAGCCTTGCCTTCAATCAGCAATTATTGCATTCTTTTTACTTTTTATAGGAGGTCACTATCAAATCCTGTGACACATTTCTGTCACTAATCTGGCAGGCTGCCATTCAGACCACAGGAAGCCCTGCAGAGAAGAATATGCACTTAGGACCTTATTCCATCTTCATTATTCCCTACACCAGCAGAATTCCTTAAAGTCTCTGGAAGTTTGGTCTGAATGGAAAGTATTTTGCCTGAATAGCACCCCTTATTGAGGCATTGTCACTGAGTCACAAATTTAGATGAGTGTTGTGGCTAGTAGTTCAATCTATGCTGCAGGGCTGTTTTTTCACACCAACACAAGGAGTGCTAATCACTTCTAATGGTCTAGCAGGATTGTCTGTCAGTGAGGGACTTCTTGATTTTTGAAAGCTGGACACCAAAGGGGAGGAAAAAAGTTCCTATTCAAGACTGTATTTGAGAATTTTTTCATTTTGGCTGTGAGGGGTGTACATTATTTTAATGGTTTTCAGTGAGAAATGCAGCCTTACTAAAGAATGAAAGCCAGAATAAAATGTGCAAAAACCTTGTCCTTTGGAGGAAGAGGAACAAAGACAAAAATGTGATTTGTGCATAAAAATAAGAAATTAAAATTGTAAATGTAAGGCAGTATCCATAGCTGCCAGATAGATGATAATATGGAAGCCTTAAACTCTTTTCCTATCTACTTCTTTGTGCCTTAGTGTGTGGATGCATTGCTGTACTTCTAATGGCTATGAATCTTGTATGTTATTGCTACATGGAGACTTACAGAGACAGTAAATTTGTTTTTACATTTGGATCATTCCTGATTTGTTGGCTATTGTTATCACTTGTGATTTTGTGAAACTATAATCATTGGGTAGTAAATTCTCTGTTGTTTTAACCAGCAGCAGCTAGCCACATTTCTGTAGTAACAAATACTGTCTCAGTCCTTCAGGGAGATCTGGTATTTTTTTTGTGTGTTCATTCACTATTGTCTTCATTTCAGGTTATTGAAGGAAAGCTGGCTCCTTTCTTAGGGAAGGTGATCAAGTTTGCCACTTCTCATGTATACAGCTGCAGCCTTTGTAGTCAGAAGGGTTTCATCTGTGAGATTTGCAACAATGGAGAAATCCTTTACCCCTTTGAGGATATTTCTACAAGCAGGTACTGTAACATCAGTCATACATTTGACTTGCCTATCATATCCTTGTGGATTCTCAGCTTCATGAACTCTTACTTAAATAACAAGGGACTGGATCCCACTAGTTCACCTTTCTGGGCAGCTTCACTAGATCACTGGTCCAGGGAGGCCACTACAAGCAGACTTGTACTTCCCAAAGACCAGTAAGTCTCAGAACAGCTAAAAAGGGAAGAATCCCCAGCAGCATCACACAGTGTGATTTACCCAAAGCTCTTCTAAGTTTAAGAGTGTTCTGAAAAGCCAAATGAATTCTCTGGAGTGATCACAGACATCTTTCTGGTATCTGATATGACTGGACCCATGATGTACTGTCTGTTATAAAACAATAACCACCTATTCCTTAGTGGTTTTCCCTTGAAATGTGGCTAATTCTCTGCTTTCTGCATGCATGTTCCTCTGCGCCCAGGTATGAAAGATTTTTTTTTTTTTTTTTTTTTTTAATGATATTCCTATTCTCAGGTGGCTATAAAATAAATATTAAGTGTATGCCAGTCCTAAGCTAAACAAAAGAATCTTTATTTCATGTTATATGGAGTACTGGATGCCAAATCAAGGACAGGAGTTGCATGGAAAACCTAGGAGCAAAGCCACAGTGAGCCAGATCAGACTTGGCAATGCAGCAGTATTACTATTTTTTTTTTTTTTTTAAATATTTTGGATTTTGAATAAAGGAGGATGTTTTTAGCTTATTTTTAACTCATTAGAAAGACAATATATCTGACAGCACAGCATTTCTCCACAGGACTTCTCTGGCTTTTTCAAATACAGTCATTTTAATTTGTCCTTCAAAGTATTCCATTGAACAAAAATTGGAGAGCCTCCTTTGGAAACGATCAAGGTCAGCCTGTTAAAAGGCCTTCGTTAAGAATCTTATTCCACGGCATGCACAGAGGTGTTAAATTATGAGTAACCAAGGACTACTCTTTGGGGATTTTCAGCCTGACCTGAGTTTCAAAGACTGTTTGCACATTCTGTTTCCAGAATTTTTAAAAATGCATTTGCAAAGCAGTGGGCATAAGCTAAACAAGGTGTGCAGCTCAGCTCTGTAAACAGTCTTCAGAAAAAGAGTGCATCCAGGGTGCACGGCGAGATAGGCTGAGTTAAAAAGAGGAGGACTAAAATGACATAAACCATAAGCTCTCTATTGAGACGTACAATTGAAGATATTCCCAGAAGATCAATGAGAACATGTGAGGGGAGGACAGGTTTACTTGACATGTCTGTGGATTTGATTTGTCTGGGGGATTTTTGGGTCACAAAGCCATTATTGCGGGTATATTGTTCCCCCATCCTTCAGCTGAGTTCAGACTTACCTTGCAATTACAGAGTTTAAAACCTTCTGGAATCAGTTAGTATTTGTCAGCAGTTCAGGAAAAGCCAGAAGAAACTGCTCTAGCAACTATTTCTATGTGAATTAGAACCCAGAAATTACTTTTGTTTGTGTTGCACAAATGTTAAGTCATGGTTGATGTCATGCCAAAAACAGTGGTCTTTGTTAATGATTTTAATTAAAACACAATCAGCATGAAAGGTTCTCCTATTCCTTATTTTGTCAGCAGCCATTCTGCTTACTCCTTTTATACTTCTTATCACTGAACATTGCTTTTATTCCCAGTGTTTTCCATTTCCCTTCCTAGTTAATTTTCTCATCTCATTACTATTTATTTGTGCACATGCAGCTTTGGGAAACTAACCGGATTATTTCAGTTCCGTATTTTAGCTCTTTCCTACCTTCAGGATGGAGGCAATCCATGGCAACAGAGGAGCTTGTGTCTTTTGCTGTGCAGCTCCACCAGCTGCAAAGCAGTGAGGGAGAAAGCCAGTCAGAGGGGGTTTGTGTTTGTTTCCATTTCTTGCAGATGAGATTCCTGGGGTGGGTGATCTGAGCGCTACAACGAGGAGAATGGTTAGAAATGGGTAGATGCACAGTGTAACCTGTGGCAGATGGAATAGCAAAACACAAAAGGTTCATGTGAAGACTTGCAATTATACCTGAAACTTCTGATGACGTGTTCAGCTTACTTCTTGGTTAAGTGTCTTTCAGAGCTCTGAGTAAACAGTTAGCTCAGGTTTGTGATTTCATTGTACTATTCTGCATCGATGGTGTTCCGTGAGAATTGGTTACGTTTCCCTTTCTTCATCCCGTTTTTCTGGAATTTCTGCCTACAGCACAGTGTTCATATTTCATACTCAATACTAGATTGCCAAGTACCGTGGCTGTAGCTGCTGAGTTATGGAGGGAAAAGCAGCTGAGCTCTGGGGACCATGTTTTTTCTTCCTTTTGAATGTTGCTTATTCAGTTTTGAGTGTGTTACTAATTCTAGCAGCAAACCAGGCTGTTAGGTTAGAAATATTCAACAGTGGGTGCATGAGAGCTATTGCAAACTTCACCTCTCTGATGAATGTTTGAAAGTGAAGTCTAGGGGTGGATGGGGTTTGTCTCTGTGTGTCTGTTCTGTGCTGGCATTTGTTTTTCTGGCTACCTCCCTGACCTTTCTTGCTCTTTGGAGAGAAGAGTGACAGCTGGCAGAGGGACCATTACAATTCCAACGTGGTTCTGCACTGGCTGCTACCTTCCAACTTCATGGTCTCTTAGGTCAGCTTTGAGGTGGAAAGATTGTTTCTCTCCAAAGTATTCTTAACAGTTTCTGGAGCAGTCTTCAGCAGAAATTCATAAAGGATAGGTCTTCTTTAGATAGCAAGAGCTGAGAGAGAAGGAGGGGGCCCCTCTTGAGGGCTGGAGTTTCTCTTTGGTCAGGTTATTTGCCTGAGAGTCATTTCTGTCGGTACTTGAGCAAACAGAGTGAATACCTGGGTTATGCACTCTTCAGGGTTTGAATACACATATTGCATACCCTTCTCTCACTAATCAGCATGACACATTCCTTTGTTGGCAAACAGTTCCAAAACAAACACAATCAATTCACTTAATTAGCGGGTCTGTGGGCTGTGTTTGGCAGGCTCTTTACATCCTGCTCAACAATACAGTGAAACAGTTTGCTGTCTTGAATATAAGGGTGGGCCTCACAGAGTCATAGGCTTTCTACTGATGTTTCCTTTCTGAGATGACCATTCTGCATAGAGCTTAATGAAAGCTGTGGTTCAGTGGTTAGACACTTTCTTAAAAGCCGTCCCATCCTTTTGGATGCGTCTTCCAGTCAGTTCCTCTTCTGTCTTACTCATATTTGTATAGCAGTTCATCAGAGTTATTCCTACACTTCACAATTTTGGCATCTTTTTGAAGGCCTTTACATTATGAGAACCGTATTTAAAGCTTCCTGATCTAATTGCAGATTTCGTAGACCAAATTGCAGCTAATGTAAACTCTCAGCTCTGCTTTTACTGGAGCTCTGGCAACTTGACCTGAGCATCCACCTCCTGTTTAATTTCTTGGACCAACTTTGCCCTGGGAGATTTAATTCACTGGGGAAAAAAAAATAAAATTAGTGACAGAATAGGATAATTTTATATTTTTGCAAGTGTTGTGAAATGAATTTAAATATCCCTGGTTATAGATTTGCTCCTCAGAGATATCCTTGCCCATTTGTTAGCAGCCAAGCACTGCCCCTCAAGTTGTTCTGATACTGCTTGTTCTTCGTTAGCACACTGAATAGCTTTTTGTTTCTTTCTCCAAAAATTAAAAAAAACCCAAACAACCAAAAACCAAAACCAGAAGTGAAAAGAAATACCTGTGTAGTGGTACTGTTGTTTATAATAGGCTGTACTTGCTTTATAACCTAGAACAATTTTTAACGGCCCTTAAATCTTGAGAAATACTAAGAAAAAAAACACTGGAACAAGAATAGAATATTTAAGTTAAAAGGGTTTCTGTCCAGTCAGATTACTAAGTAATTATAGTTATGGTAAAGATTATTATAAGATGCCCAGTTAATAGTTTTGGTCTTACCTGTATGTCAGCATCCTAGTGACTGCTTTCACAGGCAAGTTTGTGGTGTTTTGTTGCTTGCTTGATTAAAAACTATTTAGTCAATTCCTTGCCTTTTATGTTTTGACTGCAGATGTACCTGAACCATGGAGAGTTGCTCTTTTGTGTTCATGCTCCTTTATCAAAGCTAAACTGTTTTCACTTTGTGAAGTTAATTTGTTCTGCAGATCAGTTAAGACATGTAGACCTTTCAAGATACAAACCAGAAGGCCCAAGTTTAAAATAGAAGTGCCACAGAACTGGCCTGACTGTATCAACCAGCTTAGATGCTTCCATAATCTTTGGCCACCATCCTGATAAGACTCATGAATGTGCTTTACACAAGTGTATGAGACAAGAAGTCTTTACGTGCCTGCCAGAGTCTTTGCAAGATTGCAGCTTACTGTGTTATGGATGCTACATCACTGGACAAAACCAGTTTTGAGCTCTTGGGAGAGTGTTAGAGATGAGTATTAAGTGGAGAGACTGAAATGTAACAGAGCATAGGCATTGCTCAAAGTACATCATTGTCCCTCTTGCTTTGATTAGTTTGGTTTGTGCTAGACAGCATTACCCAAACCCAGTTCACCTGGGTTGTGCTAGTTCTTAGCACCTAATTTTGGAAAGAGCTTAGCTTATCAGATGTTGATTGTTCAAAGCACTCTGAAGTGATCTGCTCAGCACTTCTTTAAAGGAACTTAGGCACCTAAGTAGATGCTAAATTCTCTTGATAATTTAATTTCACCTCAATCTGTCAAAACTGGTCAAAGTCTTCTGCTTCAGATCTGATTTTTTTGGCTGTGCAGGGTATCACAGTAATGTTATCTAAAATATATGAAGAGATGAAATACACTTTTTCATCAAGCATTTTGGAACTGAATTACCTTTAGAGGTTAGTTTTACCTACCTTATGTCAGAGTGGTATTCACAAGAACATTCAGTGTAAAGGCGGATGTTTGTTTTAAGTAGGAATATCCCTGCAGTGCTGCTTTGTGCTCTTCCCAGCTGGCTGAACATG
The DNA here is from genome assembly GCA_013399055.1 of Ramphastos sulfuratus. NCBI lineage: Eukaryota > Metazoa > Chordata > Aves > Piciformes > Ramphastidae > Ramphastos > Ramphastos sulfuratus. The sequence goes on along the minus strand of WBNM01022330.1, from coordinate 69,376 downwards.
GCAGCCATCTCACTTACAGTTTCTGTTTTGCAGCTTCCCTGCTATGCCTTCTTCCTTACTCTAGGTATTTTCAACTTGACAGTCAAGACCTTTTAATTCTTCTTCTTTCTCCTTCATGCAAATTTCCTTTTAAAAGCTTCTCCATCTACCAAATATGGTTCCTTGTAAATCAGACAACTGCTTTTCAATTGCTTTTTAGCCCATAAAAGCCAACACTAAGTGGTCAGAACTTGCAAGATTACCTTAAGAATCTCATTGGGGTTTTTTTTTGTTTTGTTTTTTTTAATTAAAAGCTCATTTTTTCCACTTGAAGTTCAGGTAGGCATGTCTTCAGCATTATGGCACAAAGTCCTGATGCCTCTGCCTTTCTCTTCTATTAAAAGCATGAATCCTCTCTTAATCACAGAATTTCCAGAATTTTTGGGCTCCAGCCCAAAATAACTTGTTCTGTGAGCACCCAAAACAAACATCTACTCTTCAGTTTCTCTGGGTATAGCAATGGAGAAGCTGACACAGTGGATCAGCCTGTTGGTGATTTTTCTCTCTCCAATGAGCTGCTCACTTCTCCCCTCATTTGTGAGGCTTTAATATCTGACTGCTTTGGATTTCAGCCTTGGTAGTGGGTGCTGGCATTACAGGATGGGTGGCAAGAAACGGTGCAGCTGGGGAGGCAGCCAGTGGCAAGTCCTGGATAACCAAGCTGTGGCAGGAGATTATTCACTCATCCTTCCCACCTGCCTGGGGCACTTCTCCAGCATCTCAGTCTAACTTATGCTGGCTAAAAGTGTGCAGACCCTGGTCCAACGATGTACAGTGGCATTACTGGAACAGCAGTGGTAGTTTTGGTGACAGATACTGCATCATGCTGTGCTTGGGCTGGTCCCTGTGGCTGTTGCAGAGGTACAAACTTCAGGCACTCAACTTGGTGAGTCCCATCAGTGCAGGCTGGCAGACCCTATACACCTTTGGCTAGCTGCCACCCATAACCAGCTCACTCTTCTGCATCAGTACTCCCACCACACAAGCAGGGCCAGTAGTCGGCCATTACAGTTATCTCCACTATTTTTTATATTCTATGGCCAGCCCTTGACCCAGCCTTATAAATAAGGAGCATCTTCAAGCTCTGCTGACATATCAAGGATAACCCCCATCCAATGAGCAGGTATATGGAAAGGAAAACACGATTGTGCTTTACATCACCACTGGCTCCCTGAATTACTCTTTTGAGTTCAGTCATGTAACAATTTGAGGGGCTGGGTAGTGGGCTATGTTCTGGGGGATTTTGACCTTTTTTTTTTTTTTTCCCCTCTTTTTTTTTTTTTTCTCTCTTTTTTTTCCTCCAGAGGCAATGTTTTCAAAAGCAAATCTGAAGTATCAACAGTTTTTAAGTATGATATTTTAAAACAAAACCTGTGTTCAGTAAAGACCTTAACTGTGTCATACGAGGCATTATCTTAACAAGCTCTTATTGGGACACATCAATGTCATATTAGTACCAACTTTCTTCCATTCATTTATTACATGACCATCCTTCCCGAGGCAGGCTCCTTGTGATGGTTCCTAGGCAACTGTAATAATATTGCTGCATGTGTGTGTCAGGCATTGATTGCCTTTGGGGCTTTTTTTGTGTTGTAAGTGAACACAGGATAGTTCGTTTTCCTTTTCTTTGTGTTCTGCTAAAGTCTCTGGGAGTTTTGAAGGGCACATCTGTGATATTCATAGCGAGCAATTCAGATATACTTCCTGACAGACACATGTGCATTTCATGGCATAGTCATGCTGGAATGCCTAGGCAAGGTTTATTTTAGCATGGCTAAGTTACAGATGGCTTAGTATTTTGCATGCTTGGTGAATGTATAGGATCATCTAAAGCAAACATAACAAACAACGCCATTCTATCTTGTTTTCAGTCTACATGAAGGGAAAGAAAACAAATTGAGTTCCAGTCAATGAAATTCTTACTGAAATCCCTTTCAAGGGATTACTCACTCGAGGAAATGTGTGCAAGGTCTGGCACAGAGGAAAGCTGTTTTTTTAAATGAAAAATTGGAAGTTAATGCATAAAATAACAAGAGAAAGGATGGTGGGTGAATATGGCACTGTAATGAGACTGGGGAGCTATTTGCCCTTATCAGCTTTTCTGAGAGCTCCTGGCTGACCTTGGGTGAGTCAGTTCACTTCATTTCCCATTTGTAGAATGAGAATGGCTACATATCTGTCATCCATCATTTGTTCATTTCGGGGATGAACAACATAACCATGAGCTGATTTGATTCCCCACTTGGTGTTTGTAAGCCAGACAGATACAGCCCATGTGCATGATACTGAAGCATCTTACCTAATTAACCATGCTAGTCCCAGCTTCATCCTAATGTAGTGAATTTGTCAACCTGTAAGATTCCTGGGAGGCAAGTAACTATCTTTCAGGTGACATCCTGGATCACCAGTGATCATCCCTTGTTTATTGTGTCTACTTAAGGTAGAAGGCCTTTGAGAGGCTTCTTTATGTTGCATGTCTCTCTTTGGGCATCTGATCTTACCTAAATGGTGGTGCAGTACAGAGAGGGGAGAAATACGAATATAATCAATTGGTTGTGCAGAATCTAGAATTACTTGAACAATAAGCCCATGAAATATGTGTGGGAAGCATAAAAAGCATTTGCCAGAGTTTACAATTTACCACATATTGATATGTATATGTTTTCAATGCCCAGACTTAATAGGAGATACTAGCATTGGCATTTTCTCAGCATACGAGGAATGATTTTATGCTTTTAAAGCAGAAAGGCTTTTCTTTTGTAAGTAGTAATGATAATAAGAGCATTATCATGCTTGTCTAGCTGTGAAAAGCTTTGCCCTTTCTCTTTTACAGTTTTCAGTGCGATAGGCATTATTTAGAGGATTGACTAATTCTGTGCATTTCTGTTACTCTGGTGTTCAAACAAGTAAAACATCCTTAGACATAAAACAACCCCTTACAGTCTCAACAGAAATTGAGTAGGTCAGGAACGAAGGAAAAAAGAAGAAAACACTGAAATAGAGAGGAAGCTATTTCAGATGCTGCCTTAGAAGACTGAAAGTCTGTATGAAAACAACATGCAATGTTCACCAGTTCTTCAAATAATCTTTGAAAAGTAACAAGATGCTGTTGATGTACAGTACCATTTGTATCATTTATTAAAGAAGGAAACATGAAAGACCTTGAATGTCTATGACTCATCAGCTTATTACCAGTGATATATAGAAGTCTCACAAAAGGTGCAGGGAGTTTTTGGCCTATAGCCAAAGAAGTCAGGATTCAGAAATGGTGCTGGAACTGTGAAATCACCTACGGCAACAACTTGGGTTAGGGGAAAGATAACTAAGTATAGTGAACTACTAGGTGAGCCTTTTACAGACTACAAAAATATTTGGGTTTTGGGTTGGTTAGTTGGTTCTTCAGAGAATTAAAAGCTTTTTGGAATATCGAGGGTTCAAAACAACAGTAAGGAAAAACTCTGAAACTCATGTGTGGGAATAAATTTAATAAGCAGCTATCTGTAATACTCAAGTAATAAAATTTTCATGGGGTATTTGGTATCACTGGAAAATTTCTTGCAGTGAGATTAGGAATGGTCAACCATTTGACATTTCCAAGGTCAGTTAAGACTGACTGTACCTGACATTATGAAAAGCAGAGCTGTAGATTCCTTGGGGGTAGTATAGCTCCATGACTTACCATTTGCACAGAAGTAGAGCAAGATTGGCATTGCTCCCTGGCCCTGGTAAATTTCTTTAGCAGTGAGGGGATACAAGCATGCAGAAAAGATTGATCCAGATATCCTGTCTACCTATCCCTGTGGAGAGCAAGAGGCAGTTTTGTTCTCAAACTCAAGAGACACTGTTGTTCCAGGCTGCTGTTTTGTTGTCATCTGTTCCCCATGGTTGGGACAGGCTTGCAGTACATCAGTCTTCACAGAAAATAGGAATTCAGAAAATGGCATTCAGGGCTGAGGACACCAGAATGGACCAACAATGGTCGTGATAGCTGTCAGTGTAGTGGACTGTGAGGTCTGGAGCTGATTGTTTGCGCTGCCTCTGGTTAGTGCCTGATGGTGTGGAGTCCTGATCAGAGCTTCAGCTGTTGCAATAGTCCTAATAAATAACATTGCAGACGTTTCTTCTCTCTCTTTTGGTTCTGAGTCATGAGATAAGTTTGTTTTTTTCCATTAAGCTTGTTTCTGAAGAATGAATTCATAATAATTTAAACACCATCAATCTTTGTTCTCTCTGATGATGGCCTTTGACTGTGGAGAACAGATTTGCCGATTCCTTTCTCATCCAGCTCTATCCATTTCAGCAGCGATTTCTGATAAGTTTTACCACCTCCATGCATACTGTGGAGAAATATTGAGCGGGTGTAGGGAGTGGCAGTGTCAGAGCACAGAATTACACTCCTCGTCAGTCATTACCCTCTAGCAACTTGCAGTGCACTGTAAATTGCTGACTAACAAGACAGAATTAACTTGATAAAATCACCATTAGTGTCATTTCAGAGTGATGTAAAGTTTTAAAGACACTGATGTCTTCTCTCTCCCTCATCCATTAATGTCTGTCTGTGGAGATTCCAAGCCAGCAAAGCTTGGATCCCAGTCCAGCACGGCATCCAGCACATGCTTAATTGTTGGCAGATCAGTAAACACAAGGAAATCGCTGGGATATGAGTCCTAAGTGTGTGTTTACATGCTTCACAGGATCAGGGCCATAACACACACTCTCAGTGCAGAAATGATAAATATCTCTGTGTGAGCCAATTTCTTGATTCAGAACCAGATTCAAACTCACTAGCTGAACTTAGAAATACAACAGACTGCAGAAGAGTATAGAATTTATTAGATTTACAGCATTATACTTTATCTCTTTAAACTTCCTTACTTGAGTTTTACCAGTTTATGCTGGCTAGAAATGCGCCTCTCTAAACCTCTGCATAGTCTTCTCAAAGCTGTGTACTTTCTGAAGTTTAGAGTATGTTTGAATTCATGCATAAAAACATGCATCCAGTTCAGGAACAGTTACGGGTGAGACGCAGTTGTAGCTAGTGTAGCTAATTGTACTGGCTTATGAACTTCTCTTAGTATTGCCAGGCTGCTCTCCAAACACTGCAATTTGCCTTAAGCCCTCTCAGTGTTTGGGGCTGGTTTCTTCTTGTTTTCCATTTTTCTTCAAGTCTTGAAGACAAGAACCTTACTTCTGAGAGAGAGGAAAAAAGAATAACGGCAAACAACAAAGACAAAACAAACAAAAAACCCACTGAAGATATGACAGTGGGCGCTTAAATTTCCCACTTAGTCATTTGACTACAATAGCTGCAAGAAAAGGAACAGTGCAAGGCATTTCAAGACTTCTCACCGAAGCAGCACAGTGACCAGTGCCCCTCATTTGTATTTCAAAATTGCTCCAAAGTTTGATGTTCTGTTGCTTTCATTATTTGATTACCCACTTGGAATCTAAGACTTAGTACCTCTGACACCGTCATCCTTTTGTTGGTTTTTTTTTTTTCCACTTGATTATAAAGCAGTAGTGATTTAACTCATCACTACAGAGGGTTATTTGCATTGAAAAGCTGAGAATGTCCAAGCGTTTAACTGTAGTCCACTACATGAGCCTGCCATCTCGTTTGAGCAGTTAATTTGTTTGAAGTCATGGTATCACGTTCAAGAACAGAATAGCACAGTTTTGAATGCCAGAAGCTCGGTGTTGATCTAGTTCAATGGGACATGGAGCAGAAAATATCACTTATTTCTGTTTAATTTTTTATGTTGTGGAATAACTTCTGCTGCTGCTGGAGTGGTTTGCATTTTACTCTTTCCATAACAGATGACCATGGGAACTTCAATGAGAAAAATGTATTATTGTGGCTGTTGTGAATGCTGAAATGTATCTTCATGAAAATTAATGTTGTTACTCTTCATTTACAAAGCAAAGCAGCAAACTTGTCTTTCATAAAACAAAATTGATGTCTGTTCTGTGATAGAATGCTAGTTATTAAGAAGATAATTATTAATCACGCTAAAAATTTGTCTGTAAAGAAGTGCTGGGACAGGTTTTCATCAACTGCATGTGGACACAAGTCAGCTTGTTTTATGGTCCTGAGTAGTTTTACACCAGCAGAGGTGTGGGCAAACCAGTGTCTTTTACACCTCCACCTTTCTGAAAAAATAGTGCTCTTTGAGCTATGAGAAGTGTTTGAAGGAATGTCTTACTGCCCACAATCCGTGTGAAGTCCATTGCATGCTCTGGTCTGATTTTGTCATTCAATTTTGACGCCGATTTGTGTTTGCAGGTGTGAAAGCTGTGGTGCTGTCTTCCACTCTGAGTGCAAAGTAAAGGCTGTGCCATGTCCCAGGTGTGTGCGTAAAGAATTGCAGAAGAAGCAGAAGTCCTTCTGGAGGCGACTGAATATGGATGAAAACTTTGAAGAGTCTTGCAACATGTTTGAATTGTCATATCAGAACACATGAGGTCCTTAAGGCAGTGGCCAGCCTGAAGAGAATTCCTTTCCCAGCTGCCAGCTCGAGCAACTTGTCAGCTTAGCCAGGCAGAAATCTTTTGGCAAAATAATATCTGATGTTCTTCTCCTGTGAATAGCAGCTGCCAAAGCGGCCATAAAGCCTTGTTGGCTTTGAAATACCAGTGGCTAAACTGCATTTTGCTTTCAAGTCCAACTGCTAACTCTCATACGAAATGTGGTTTACTTAAAAAGCTTTAGATTTACCTAATTATCACCTAACTTTTTCTTTTCCACCTCTGGAGAAGACTTTTCCTCAAGGCAGAAACTATTTACTGCCACAACTGCATTGTTTTTATGTTGTTAATTTAGAATTGATGAATCATCTTATTTATGTGTTTTATTTATTTATTTATTATTAGCCTTGGCAGAAGGTCTGCCAAGGTGTTTCACAGAACCCAATAGGACAGGGATGATTTTTAATCCTTATGTGGATGCATGGCTCCATTTCCTCATGTTTCAAGTGTGCTGTTTTTAAAGAATCAGTGCATTTACACATCAGACCTCCCCGAGGGAATAGAAGTATCTCACATCAAACCTTATTTGGGGTGCTTGCAAAGCTAGGATGCAGAATATTTCCTTCAGCTATGTTTATTTATTTATAACCACCCCAGTAAACTACTCCATATGCAGATAGTCAGGGGACTGGTTTTGCTCAGGCTGGGTATATTGGTTAAGCTCCATCACAGAGGTGCATTGATGTTTACATTGATTATTCTTAGTCTTTGTGAGGCCCTGTCGTCCTCTCCAGTAATATATCATTGGTTCTGACCTCCTGATAGTCTCATGGTTTAATACATTTTAAGTGTCCACATGGGTTTTGGTTTTACTTCATGAATTTTACTTTAAATGTTTATCCAAACTGAATCTGTTAGACTGATAGTCAGGAAAGTGATCCTGCCCATATTAGTTAGAAAATATCTCCCAAATGCTAGCTTACTGTGTTCATGTGCAATCGTGTCCTGGGTTCTCTCTGAGCTCTGAGGGATTTTATACTTCTGTAGTGACTTCCATGCTAGAGAATGAAGTTCCTCAAGGTATCGCTCTGCTGCACACACCTGGAACACAGGGTAGTAATAACCACAGTGAACTATATATATTGTGAAAGGGAAGTACATGATGGATTTAACCAGAGAGATGTCATCACTAGCAGTATGTTTGATTCGTTGCAGCTTAACCTCAAGTGAGCACTTGGAGATTGTCCTCCCTCTAGTACACATTCTAACTCTTTCTCTAGACACTGCAGTAATATGTGTATTACATATATATGGATGAATTCACATACACACACACCTCTAGATGCACAAAGCAACTATGGTTTCAGGAGAAAAAAGCCAGTCACATGCATGTGTATTCCTCTTCTCCTCTCACACAGGCTTGTGAAAATGCAGACTACTTATCCTTACTTCGTATAGTTATAATCTGTAGGCTGTTTTATTCAAGGCAGAAAGCAGTCTTGATCATTGAAACACTTCACTAACTGCTGAAGTATTTTAAATAAAAAACCAAGGTGCATCATGCTTATGTTAAAAGGTAGAATGCTACAAGTTACCTTATACTGAAGTATAAGGGATTACCTTTTCCAGCCTGCAGTCAAAGAAAGTAGCTGAATGTGAGCTTTCTCAAATTTGGCTGCAACTTACATATATGTGTGTATATATATGTATAAGCATGTTTATATCTGTATACATTAGACAACCAGTGCCTTTCTTTTCCAGAAGTCCCTCTGTCAGTGGGATTCTTTGGAAAGAAGTGAGGATTTCTCCATGTTCTTGGCAAAGTAGTATAGGGATTCCCATGTTTAATAAACCCAGTGAATCATGCACCTTTGTCGCCAAAATTAATACTTTCCCTAAACAATGATGTCTCTGTCTCAGCTTACTGTTTCTCATGTGAAATGAGTTGCTTTCAGCTATCATCCTTAAACACATAATGTTCCTTGCAAGTCCATTCCCACGTGAAGAATTCCCTGCATGTTCACAAATGCAAACACTGGGGAAGCATTGTGGAATTAGTCATGCAAACAGGAACTGCAGTGGTACTGGCTGAATAAACAGTACGCTCCCATGTTTCTCAGCATGTGTCACTACAGCTAGTCTTGTGGCAAAGCCAGTAGCTCTGAAACTGTCAGAATGTGTCAAGTACCATTTTTAATTAGCTCTAGACATAAAGGTGGGTCATGAATGAAAAGGTGGTGTGTTTCATATCTTTGTACTCTGGTATTTAAGATACCTCACAGTACTGTTTCACGTCCCAACTTCATTTACAGAAGGCTGCTTGTGTGCACTGTCAAAAACCCTATGGAGTTAAGGAATCAAGGTTCAGGCATTGCAAACTATTAGTTACTTTGACAGATGTCCTGATCTCCAAAGGACCAGTTGTTTGGGTGGTTAGATACTCTAGCTGCATTCTGAAATGACAATGTGGATGGCATTGGCATTACCCTGGTTTTGTACAGGTATGACAGAACAGTTTCTTTGCTAATGGAGATTTGCGGGGGGAAAAAAGTGTGATTGCCAGCCAAACAGCTGGAACTGGTGATGGGCCTGTAGGCACTGCTGTTGCTAAAGTCAAAGAGCAGAAGTGTGCTGTCACAATGTCCTCACAGCATTCAAAGCTTTATGCAAGAGTATGTTTTACCATACAGATGAGATGAGTTAGGTTTAAATTTGGTGGTATGTAAACAAGTCCATTTCTAAAATGGATATGTGTTCATTTCTGTTAGAAAAGTAATATAGCCTCTCATAGTAGTAATAGGAGCATCCGTAATGTGGAGGATGCTTTCCTTTCAGAGCTCCTATCCAAAAAAATTGAACAGGTAAGGTAAAGTCTTCCATCATTGACTTTCATAAGCATAATGAAAGGCTTGATCCTGCCCTCAGAAGGTGTAGATGAGGTGGGAACAAACCCTGGTCATTTTTCAGGACTGCAAGGCAAAAGAGTAAACAAACTACTGCTCACATTGCTAACTCTCAAAACACCTAACTCTAGAAGGACAGTTCTGCAGGAGCTGTCTACTGGTAACAGAGGCTCAGCCCACGCTTCTGTAGGTGGTTTGGGTCTCAGATAATGCTGTGCCCTTGTGTGGTTGTCTCCACTGTACTAAGAATGCTGCATGCTGGTCCACACTGCAACTCCCATTCTGCAGCCCATAGCTTCCATGTGGCTCTGTTCTGCAGACTTCTGGGTGGGCATCAGGTGGAGAAGTACCTGGGATCTTTCCAGTTTGCACAGCTCGCTCTCCCAATACACACAGGTGAAACTGTGTATTAGTGCTTCTAGTTTCGTCTTACCCATGCATGAAATAAATTTGAGTAGCATTTAATTGTGAAATAAGAATGAAATGTGCTGTTTGTCTCCTTCAGAGAAAAGGTACGCTCATAGCTGATGGAGGGGGAATTGATCTGTGCATCCAGTTGCTGCTTTTGCTTTTACAGAACTTGTAATCAGCATAGAAATAGAATGTTTCACTGCAATGGACTATATATTTGACCCTCTACAACTGTTTAGAAACTTGTCATCTCAGTTCAGTTATTCTGAGATAATTTTAATCTAGGACACTGTTGATATCCTTACTCAAGTCTCTCTTCGTCTTTATCCTGACCCCGTAGCTGTTCTTGAATGAGAAGTAGGTCCTGCTTAGGGGATGCAGAGCACAACTACGTTAAATATCAATGACAACAGATTAGAAATAACAATGAAAAGATTAATTTGGATATCTCATTTAGGAATCTTTCTACCGCTTCTTTTGGTCTGTTTTAGGTGAGGAAAAATGGTGGGTTTATGATGTGACAGTATACTGGCTGGTGCATACCAGTATGAGCTCATTGCTGTGATGATAGGAATTGTGAGTGTTTCCTAGATAAGTGAGAGAAGGTACTTTTTGGAGAGGAGGTTGAGTTTTTCACAATACTCCACAGGCTCTGATGGCCCTGTTAGGAGTGAATCATTAGGGTACCTCCAGAGTTCCTCTTTTTAAGGCTTCTCTTAATGTCAGGATGCTGTGTATATTATAATGGATTGATGGTAATGTCCTGGAAGGCTTTAAAAAAAAAAAGCAAGCTGGAGGATGTCTGCTTAGAATGCAGTGAGGAAGCTGCAGTTGTATATCGGTTTGTCACTGTAGCGGAAGCCACCAAGTTTCATGGGCTTCCCGATGTCACAGCCTGGATTGCAACCAGCTGGTGATCTATATAAAAGTAATGTGATCAGGTAATCATCATAATCTTTCCTCTTTTTACTGTTGCTCAACTGCAAGCCAGTCCCCTCTCTCTTTCACCATCTCTGTCCCTCTCTGCTTACAGTGCTGTGCTTACAACTTTGAGCATTATAATTCATTGCATTGCTTTTGAACCAGTTGAGTCTGATCATTCTCTCCTTGGCAATTTGCCTTCCAATTTTCTCTCCCCGTTAGGAGTGCCTTACAGTACTGTATATTAGTGTCTGTCTTTCTGGTTTGGATTTCCTGATTTGATTTGCTGTTTGATTAACTTGTAGGCTTAAACTGAAACCTTCCCGTGTCTGCACATGCTCTTTGACAGGGGCAGCTCAGTAAATCATTTCACTTTTTCTCATGAAGTAAGGTCTGCAGGCTGCATATACCAGCTCTGAAGACACCAAGCTTCATGGAAACCCCTCACTTTTTTTCAATTTGGTGCCTTAAACTTTCAGAAGAATTTTGCCAAGAGCACCCTGCTGTGATGCAGGGTGTTTGACAGAGCGCAAACCCCTGGCTCATGACAGTTTCCATCTTGCTAGGAGTCATGACCATAGATTTTTTTTTTTTACCATCTGTGCTGTGAGAGGGAAATATGAGAAAGGATAGCACTGAGATGGTATTGGGTTTTATTACCTGTGCTTTGGAGACTAGCTGGTCTTCTTTTCAGACAGAAATGCAGTTGTGCTTATGCAAGACCTTTAGGAGCTATGCATATATAATAACAGTAAGCACTGAGCATTAGAACAGGATCAGGTCACATGCAGCCTTGCTCCTCCTGGAGCCACTAGCCAGCCAACAGCACATGGTGAAGGGCTTCAGAACAGCGCTCCTTACCTGCCTGCCCTGCTGGGTCTGGTGCTGTGGGGTTGAAGGCATTTCCCCAAAGCTTAATTTTAATGCAGCCTGGTTCCCTGGAGGCTAAGCCAGTGAGGGTTTGAGTAGCATTACCTTAGAGAGAGGCTTAACCTGCTTAGATTTTAGCATTATTTGCTAAATTATGTGGCTAACTCTTCCAGCATGTCTCAGCCCTGGGCACATGTCCATACTGACTGTGATCTTTTAAGTCCATGTTTGGCACCAGTAGCAGGAATCCTGTTTGACAATGGCAGTGCTGTCCCTGCGTTTTAGAAACTTTGTGAGGAGACCGCCTGGATGATGACGTTCAAAGTTCTTTACTTGAAAACTCTAGTGTGCACACACTGGTTTTGGTCGTATCTTAAAATGCCAATTTAATCCAAATTGCCTAGGGTGGCCATTAATCCAAATCAAAAGGCGCCACTTGCTGCAGCTTCAGAGAAATCCAGGCCTGAAAAGCTCTCAGCTGTCTGAGACCAGAGCTTATTAGGCCTCATCTACGTGCACAACTGTCAGTGGCTCAAGTATTTATTCATGTGTAATGCATGCATTAAACCAATATAAATCCTTGAATACACAGCATTGTTTTGGTGGAAAAAAAGGTTTGTTTCAGTTTTGCTTGTGCACAACAAAGTCAATATTGCTTAAACTGATGTGTGTTCAGACTGTTTTTTTTAATGACATTGATACCTGTGATACCAGGTTAGTTTCTGCCAGGTTTCTCTATACTTGAGCTAAGCAGAAGTAAGAATTCACAAGCAAAATGTGCATTTGAAGGGTTTTAAGTGATAAAGGCAGCTTTCAAATCAACGTTAGCCCAGTCGAGGCAGAAGCTGAGGGAAGCCAGGCATGAGCAGCAGAGTGCAGTGGCTGATACCGTCCCTGGCAGCCTGTACTTTCCTCCTGCTGGAGCACTAGCTCACCTGCTGCACTTGCAATGGATTTTAGCGTGGCTGGCAGTGCACCCTCAGTTTTTGGAGAACTGTTACATGTTTGTGTTACTCTGTTAATTTATTGGCAACATTATCTGCATTTCATTGTCCTTGTGTTCGCATCGTTGTTTTGTTGGTTTTTTTTTACTTTTGACAAAGATTTTTTAAAATTATCTGCAACTACTAGGCAGCGGTCTTAATTTATTATCGATCTGTAATAATGTTACAATTTAAATTCACTGAGTTGAATTGCTTGTTGACACGAGAGGGTTTATTTGGGTTCACTTGTGACAGCATCAAAGCACCACTCCCTCATGTATAAAGGCAACTCTCAATAAACACTGAAAAAAGCTTTCCTCGTCCTTTGTAATTTGCCTTGTGGTGGGTACTGCACCTTGGGTAGGACAAGGTTTGAAAGAGTGGTAGTTTCCTTAGAAATGCTAATCTACTGGTGAGTATTCCAAATCTACACTAATTATGATATTTGCTGTTCTTGGTCTGAGAGTCAGGAGGTCTCTGGACATACTGTCAACAACTGCATCAGGCTTTGTGGGTTTGTATTCCCAGTTAAATCTCTTAAACATTTTTTGAAAGCCTGGATTTGTAATGGCACTGACTCCCAACAGTTCCCAGGGGAGCTTATCGGGATATAGTGTTGTCAGGTACCTTTGGATACAGAGCTCCAGAGGCAGTTCCTCATTGTGTGGTTGTCACGTGGACCTCTGTCCCACCTCAGGGCCTTGAATGCTAACATATTCCAGCTGCCCTGAAGTGACCACTGCAGTACTGGTCCAAGGGTTCTCAAACCAACGGATGCAGAGGCAGGCATGATTCCTCCTTCTTTCACTGAACCAGCTGAGGGAGCTTCTGCAGTTCCCTGTAGCTATGGGTTTGGTGACTGTAAGTATTGCAGTACTGAGCCATGGTGGAACTCATTGGCCTAAACCCCCTGCCTGAGGGCCCTGAGAGAAATCCACACCTAGAGCCATGCTCTCATGGCCTCCAAAGAAAATCGTATACCCCTCCCTCAATGCTCTTCCTGCCACTTCTTAGGAAGACCAGCAGTCCACAAGGAATGTCAATCCTGTCTCCCACAGGAACCTTTGAACTTCATCCTTGTGATGAAACCACCTACAAGCAAGGAGTTAATGTTTGACCAGGACCACACAAGCTGCACGAGAAAACCGTGTGCAAGACCTTCTCTTCCTCCTTATTTGCTTTACAAGGTGAGCAAATTCCATTATGACATCTCATTCCCCTTTCACTGCCACTTGCCCTCCTCACTTTGCCCTGTAAGAGATGGTAGGAAAAAGCAACACAGGGCAGAGACTGCGGAGTCTAGGGAGCACTGGAAGGAGAACTTTGGTTGTTTCTTTTTCTGTGTTTCTGTGTCTCTGTGTCTGTATTTACACAGCTTCTCCTCTTTTTGCCCCTTCTCAGCCTCCCTGTTGTGCTCTGTTACTGTGTATGAGCTGTCACTGAAACAAGCTGCTGAAAGGACATACTCCAGTAGCTGTCATGAGCAACTTGAGGCTGGAGTCTGAAGCAACATTTCTTTTGGTCTCAGGAGCTAGTGGTGGGATTTTTTTCCTGTTATACATTGTCATTACATGAAGTGTAGCTGCCCATAAAACCTTATATTGGCAGCCCTTAACTCTTGCACACACATCCTGGTAAGACCTGCTTTTAGGGTTGCTTGGTTAGCTGTTGGTGTTCATTTACCAGATAGCCTTTAATGCAGCAGGACACGGAGAAGACCAGTCAGACTGGTGGCAGTGCCCCCTCCATGTTCCTTGGGGAACAGTAGCACAGTGGCATCTGTTTCTGATGCTTTAACAAGGAGGTAAACTGGTATAGAGTATCCTCCCACTCTGTGTGATTGATACACCTTTTGCTAGTGGGCCAAGTGTGTTTTATAACCGTGTAAGCTTATGTGTTTGGGAGTATCAGATCAAAAGCAGATCTTACAATGCCTTAGGTCTAACTGCCAGTCTTTTGGATTTTGTACTTTCATGTTCTTGTTGCATGTTAAATGCTTTATAATGAGTTGAGCTAAGAGAGTTGTTTATCTCTGATGGCCAAGTCCCATGAGTGGCACTTGGTTCATATTATGATTCATATCACTTGAGCATTCCAAGCCAAGCTCCAACTCTTGAAGAACAGGACAGTTCATTTTTTAAAGTTATCTTTACAGATCTTGGAGCAAAATTAAAGGTTTGGTTTATTGTAGGAAGTAGACTGGTATTCTAAAAGGTGGCAGAACTGGAATGCAACTCTTCTAGGAATAAGTGACAGTGTCTGCAAGTTCATGAAGTCCTGAGACATTGTCTAAAATAAATGGTACAAGCTTGTGCAGAACTGTGCTCTGTGATCAAGGAAATGCTGGGATTTTTCTTTCAACTTGTCCATAATGTGTATGATACAACCCTGGTTACAGTACAGTAATAGGTTAGCCTAAATTGAGCTAGCTACCTCATCCTTTCCTTAGAGATGGAGAGAGGGATCTTCTAGGTCTGAGGCTTACTACACCTTTTCAGTGAAAGGAAAACTGCAATATTCTGGAGTGTGCATGTATAGCTCTGGACTGTCTTTTATAGTTCTTGTTTAACTAAACACACTCCAAAATACTGGTCCCATCTGGAGGCCTAAGCATTACCAGTATGTGAAGGTGGTGAAAAGCATCTCAGATAATTAGGTGTCACAAGTAGAACCAGACAAAGTCTCCAAGGCAAGTGGGAGTAAATTCCAACCATTTTAAGCATGGACAAATATAAAACTTGGCATTAAGGCTGTAAACATGCTAAAATGTCAGTCTACTAGTTATACTAAGTTACTTTTGATTTTCTGTAATTGAGTTTGAGGCATTAGATACAAAAACTAGGTTGTGAGACTCATTTGGAAAGCAAGAGAAGTCAGATAAGAGCTTGTGTAAACGGCTGAATTTTCACTGACTTTAAAGTTCCCAGATGTTTATAATGTGAGTACAATATGGTAGGTAAAAGACATATAGAAGTGTTGCTGAGGCACGTGGTTTGGTGGTGACTTGGTATGTTAATGGTTGACCTTGATGATCTGAACCAGAGCGAGTCTTTAAGTCTGTGATTTACAGGTGAATAAATGTTACTTAAAAATAAGGACATATAAGTTGCTGAATCTGTGTAACATTCACAGATGTAATAAAGTGCATACCTAAAGTGCAGCGACCAAGTCAGGGACCATGATGATGTCTCGCCACTGAATTGTGCTTTGCCCTGCAAGGTAATCCCACTGATTTCTGGGAGCGGGAGGCGCAGAGTTTCATGGGACCAGTTCTGGCTTGGCCTCCGCACTTCTGAAGAGCACTCCTCTCTTTGTGAAAGAGCCAGAGCTGGGCTCTCAGTGTTTAGGGACATGAGCTGTAGCAGTGTACAAAACTGTCAGAGTCCTTGTGAAATGTATGTGCAGGTAGCACAGAGTTAACTTTGGGCGATAACAGGTAAAAGAGGGTGAAACCATAATGAAGTATGGGTCTGTACTGTAGGTATTTACACAGTATTGACATTGTTAGCTGTGCTTAGAGATTTATGTCAAGTGTTACTGCGCTGTCATAAAACAATAAAGTACTTCTGTGGAGAGCTTAGGGCAAAGGGGAGGCAGAGAGTTCTCACTATATAAGGCCCTCCTCCAGCATGGGTGGTAATCCATGGGAGTGTTTCCATAGCCATGAACAGGAGTTGTGTGGAGGCCTGCTGTGGGAGTGTGAGCAGAAGTAGTATATTTACTTTGTTTAGAGCAGATAACTAGTGATTTTAGACTAGATGTTAGGAGGAAGTTCTTTACAGTGAGGGTGGTGAGACACTGGAACAGGTTGCCCAGGGAGGTTGTGGCTGCTCCCTCCCTGGAGGTATTCAAGGCCAGGTTGGACGAGGCCTTGAGTAACCTGTACTAGTGGGAGGTGTCCCTGCCTATGGCAGGGGGTTGGAACTAGATGATCCTTGAGGTCCCTTCCAACCGTACTATTCTATGATTCTATGATTTTGTCTCAGGGAGGGCATTGCCTCTACCAAATTTTAGGAGCTTAACACAAGCAGTGGAGAGAGATGAGCGTTCCTCCTAGGAGCAGGGATGTGTCTGAACTGAATTGTTCTCTGGTGTTTTAGAGTAATGCTGACAAAGACCCGTAAAAGCTGAGAGATGACATGAAGAATAATACTGTGCTCAGGTTTACCATGAGGTGAAAAGAGCAAGGCTTTCTACATGGCATGCCCTGGAATCAGCACACTTTCACCTCTAGGCTGGTGCAGCTCCACATCTCACACTGGGCTCACAGTAGACTTCCCCTTAACGTTTTGGCTGGAGGATCAGACTTTGCAGCTGAACTCAATGTTTATTAAGTAGAGGACCAAACTGAAGTGCCAGTCCACATCAGTCAGAACACCCAGAAATTTAGATCTAGGCACAGTGTGCATAGGTCTGCACTCCAGTTTGTCCTGCCTGCGCATAATCTGGTCTTCATGAGATTATGGCTAGATTTATTCTCCGAACCACGTTGACACATGCCACTTTTTAGTCTTGCTGCAGAAAAGTACTGCCCTTCCCCTAGAGGTGGTTCTTGTGTAGTTGTTCCCTCTTTTAGATTCCACTTCATGGGGCAGTCTTTTTCTGCTTCTTTCCAGATGCGGAAGATAATTCTTTTCCATCAAAGCACTTAGCAGAAGTGTTTCCCACCATAGCAGTTCCATGGCTGCTCTGCAAGAGATAGGAGAGTTATCTCCTCTGGAAAATGCTTCTCAGAAGTCAGCCAGCTTCAAGAAATTGAGGCATCTCTATTGAGTAGGGATATTTCATAGCCCTTTATAAATCTGAGTGTTGCTGCCAGCTTGCCTTTCTTTCCCTCCATACCTGCTGATATTCTGTGTTCTCTGAGAAAGATGACATGCACTGCTTGTGGGGTATTGAGCATCTGACCCCACACCTCTCAACTGCCCGAATTAATTTTAAGCTTAGGCAACTGGATGAACCTTCCATACTTCTTTCCCAGAAGCATTGCTCATGCCATTTCCTGACTGAGCTTTTGTCTTAAAAGCAAGTAAGTAGAGTTGAGGTATGTTCCTCACTCATAAGATACATTAGCCTCTGAACTCCAGGACTAACTTCAGAGTCCATGGGCTCACTGCAGATCAGTCTTACTGTGAGACTGGACTGATCCCTCCCTTGGAGTCCTGGATCAGGCCACCGTGGCAATAAACAGGTTCGATCCTGTAACACCAAGGTACCCTTTCATACGTCTACCTCTTAGCTGATCTGGTACTGGAGATGTGGCCCCCGGGGTGTTCCCTTACTCCAAACAGCACTGCAGGCTCCTACTCCACTTACCCCCACTGCAGAACACCTTGTCCTTGGATGACAGTGTCCTCGTGAAAAAAAAAAAAAAAAAAAAAAAAGTATTTCAAGCTCAGTTCAGTAAGAGGTGAGCACTCTCTCTCACTCTGTAACCAGAGCAGAGTGCTGCGGCACCAGCATCCCCTTGGCTTTGTGTACGATCTTTTCCCATGAATATCTCAGTGGTGTCCTCATCACATGAGCTCTTCATCCTGAAACAGCCTGGGAGATTGAGGTGACTCAGAGTTTGCAAATCTCTTGCTCTGCAGAGCCACCCGTTAAAATTATTTGCTTCACCCTTCTCAGAAGGAATTTGAGGGGCAATTTTGAACAAAGTTCTCGGGACTGACAGAGATGCGGGAGACGCGAAGCAGAGCGTGTTTCTAGTTCCTCACACTCCTCTTCTTGTGTGTGTGTGTGTGTGTGTGTGTGTATGTGTGTCCCCGGCCCCCTCTTCCTCCCCAGGCGCACATTTGTCACCGCCAATTAGTGCATTGTTAGGGCACACAATGGCGCCGTGGCCACTGGAATGGGCCGCTTTTGTGCGTCTCCAGTCGGCTGTAGGGGCAGTCAAGATTCATTTAGGGCCTTACACAACATGGACAGAAAATACTATCAGAAAAGCAAAAGGGGGAAAGAAAAAGGGGGAGAGAGAGAGAGAGAGGGGAGGTAGCAAGGGGGGGCTGAAGTCTGCTATTCAAGGGTTAGCCCAGCCACATGAAAGGCCCAAGAAGCAGTGCCACATTGAAGACGCCCCTTGGAACACAAAAAGGAACCAGTGCTTAATAGTAATTAGTGGGCAAACTGCAAAGAGCGCTGTGGCTCTCCAGTGAATTGTTTCTGCACTTACTGCCACCGCTGCCCCTTCCCCCTTCCCTCCAGATCCGGCCAGGAGGGGAGCAGCTTGGGGATGGGAATTGGCAACTCTCCTTTCCCCACCACGGTCGGGGGAGGCCTCATCCAGCTCTTCTTTGTGACAGGTAAATTGGATTTCATTCTTTAAAGCTTGCAGCGAATTACAGGAGGTGCTTTGCAGCCGGAGCAGGGCACAGGGGTATGTTTTTGAGATCAGCGCTGTGCTACTGCGAAGGACCTTTAAAGCAACCCTGTCCCTTCTCGCAGCCTGGCATGACACACCTTGTGGCTGGGCTGCTGGGCTGTGGCCTCTCTGTCTTCCCTCAGCAGAGCCTAGGAGGTCACTGCTGTTGTTCTCTTCTGCTTTCGTTGTTTCTCTCTTTGCCCATAAAATAGTCACCTATACAGGCTTTTATGATCTATTTAGGGCAAGGCCTGCCTGTTAGCAGCTCTGTCAGCTTAGTAGTGCTGAGGAATCTGCTCAGGCTGAAAACCAAACTTTGCCCTCCCTTCTCCATGAAAGTCTGACAAATGCAAGCAGCACTCGCACCCATCCCTCTCCCCTTATTTCAGTGCCAGCTCTCAGGCATGCTGAGGACTTCGTTGGTACATACAGAATTTCTTAAAGCCTTTTTTATCCCGGCACAACTTGGGCTTGTCTTGGATGTCTTCATTAGTGTGCAGCTGAATGTTTGCTTAATCTCTACTCTGCAAAGATCAGCTCATTGCTGTTACCATTCTCAGCTCATATCCTGAGCTGCTTGTACTAGGTTTAGTGAGGAACTTACGTGGCCAACAGGGTTAACTGTGTCTCAGGAACATGCCAAGTTAAAAGATCCATAAAGCAGATTTGACCTCACATAAATGTACTTAAGTACTGAGAAATTCAGGGCAACTGACACAAAATTATGAATAAATCCTTTTATGTTGCCAGGGAATCTAAATAAAATCTGTGGAGGAAAGCTGCAGGGCCTAATGGTTAGTTTGTTGGCTCTTCTCAGCTAATGGATTAGTGTTTTGGCTATCCTTGGATACAGAGGTGCTGGAACAGATGCTGATCTCTAGCACAGCCACACACAACTCCACAATTTAAAGTGGGCTCTTGTGGATTCAGCTAAGTATAAGTTAGACCAGACAACAGCTGACCAAATTTAGTAGTCTGTGCTGGAAACATTTCCAAACTGCAGCATGTGAAAGGGATACATGCACACACACACATACTCGCTGTCTCTCATCTGGTCGAGACTGAAAATGCCATTTCCTCTGTTAGCTACAGGTACAACACTCTCCTCTGTCTAGTATACCTGAGCAAGCTCAGTTGCTGGTCTGTTACCAGTCTTTTTCCATGACTTGGAAGCCACAGCTTCTCTGTATATCTATACAAAATAAGCTTGATTGTATTGAAACAATGAAAATGAGATTCACAACCAAGACTTTTGATCCATCCAAAATCCCATCACAGGTTTCACGTGAGACTGAGGGCAGCACAGCAGGCATCAAGGACTCGGCTGGCATTGCTGGGATGACTCCCACCATGCAAACACGATCAGGGAGCTCACAGTGTATGTCTCACAGATAGAGTGGGTTGAAGGCACTGTCTCGCAACACAGAACGTGTCTCTCACCAGCCACAACACATCCTCTCTCTGCTAATTAGCAACATCCCTGGCAGAGTCTCAGCTGAAAGGATTGCACTGTTTCCTCACCTTACTCCTGTCCCATCCTCTCCCAAAGAGTCCTATCAGGATGCAGCCTGACCAGCCCAGGTAAGGAATCAGTCTGGTTCCCTTCCAGAATGCTCCTCTACCAAAAAGGGGTTTTACCTCCAGGACAGTCAGTCTGGCCCTGGCTGAATGGGCAGCACAGCCACATCCCTGCAGCTTAGCACCAGAGGTTGTCAGCCTAATGTGCTCTAATAGAACAGAAACAGAGAGCAGAGCCTGCAGCAGGAGCCAGAATGGTCTTTTTTCCAGCTCAGGACTGGAGGGTTGATTTCCCAGCTCTGTGTAGCCATAAAGGCAAATCATGTAACTTTTCTGTCTGGAAAAACAGGGAGAATTACTTGACCTTCACTGCTAAGGCTGAGAGCTGTTTGTACTGCAGGTACATTCAGCACCTAGCACAGTGAGGGACAAATAATGAAGTTGTGTGGTGAAAGCTCACACATTAATTTCTCTGAGTGCACCCAGTGAGATCCTGTCTGCCTCGTGATGGTGTAACAGCTGGTGGTCTGGCAGTGCCAGCCTGTGGGAGCCATGGAGAAGCATTCAGCTGCTCCCTTGTCCCAAACAGTGGAAAAGTTCACTTAACCAGCATAAGGGAAATGCATACAGAGAGTGAACGCTGCTGCAGCTGGACACACTTCTCTGAAGAAAAAGCTGAATCAAGCTACTCCACCATTTTCATGCCTTAAGGAAGGTGCTGGCCTATGTGAACCCCATCTTTGTCATGGTTGTGCTACCTTTTTTGATACACAATCAATTTGATTGCATGAATTTGGTAAAAACAGCCTTTAACTATACAGCCTGGTCATCAAAGATTTTTGGCAATTACATGCTAGCACTTATAGAAGGATTGAAAAACATTTTCTTGCATCACCAGGACATACCCCAAGCAGGGTAACATCATTGTGTGCTTGATGGTACTGCACATAGCAGTGAAGTTCAGGATTTAGAGAATGGATTCCTTGTTTGCCCAGACAATGTCTTGATGTGGTCCAATTCTGTAACACTGGTTTCTGATAAAGCTGTTTCTGTTCAAGATTTAGCTCTCTGGATTATTTGCAACTGTTAATCCTTGACATCTAACTAATGCCTGAATGTGAAGGTTGCTAACAACATCCTTTCCAAAATCACTTTGACCTGTCTATTACGTTATCCTATGAATGGCTTGCAGAAGGAAGTAATCAAAACATGTATAGTTCCAGCTAGTGCTAATTGCCTTTTCATCTGTTTCTGTCTCTTTTTACTTGTTTCCAATAAATGTTGGTTATGCAGGGATTTAAATCTGCATTGCAACATAATTTAGTTCATTTGATATGAATTACATGACCCACTAAGCTTCAGCTGCAAGTATTTCTTCTGCCCCATGTCAAGCACTTCAGGGATGTCAAAAGCAGATATGGAGAATCTGAAGTGCCTGGTCTTAGCAAGAATGCCTAAAAGGTCAGGGAGAGGACATTGTTTCAGGTCTCTAGCCTTGATACTTGGAAACTTGAAAACACAACACGTCTGTATTGCGTATGAACTTTCTTCTTCTAAGCTGCTGTAGATGAGTATGCCTACAGGACAAAGCTATCAATTTTTGTTTGCCTCTAATCTTGACTGGGCAATGTGGCATGTCATAAAGGAGTCCAATTTCCAGAAGACAGGTCTGTAATAATTTCTCGAAATAAAGATGCCCTAAGGTTGCCTCAAGAGAATTCAGAATCACTGCATCTGGAAAACCTTGATCACAGCATCTTGAGATGTTAGTAGAGAAAAGCAGTCAAAGCAGTTTATGTTTGAAACCTATTCTGATTGTACGAAGCTTCATATTTTCAGGAAAGGCCAGACTGAACTGAACTTGGACTATTCTGAACACAGACTGGAATAGTTCTTACCAAGTTCTTAACAGTGAACAATTGTTATCATACATTTTTCACTAATTCATAGAATTTTAAGACTAGGAGGGACCACCCATGACCCTAGATGTTCATACCTGTAGCAGTTTCTTTCTAAAATGCTGGTTTGGCATAAACAAAGTTTGTTGGGAACATTTCTGTTCTGACTGACCAATTTTCTACAAAATCCATGCAGGACCTAAGGGGCAAGTGCTCCCTGGGCTGATTCCTGGCTGAATTCTGCCTGGTTTCACACCAAGCTCCTGGAACTCCAGGATTTCCATGTGTATCCCTCCAGGACCTCCTCCATTCTGTGCTCCCAAGGCCTCCTTGGGGAAGGGTCTTCTAGGAATTTTCCACACTGGGACAGGAAACCATCTAGCTTTTCCTGATGCTGCAGGACTTCTCAGAAGTACAGGTAGTTTGCCTTGTTTGGCACAAACTGCTGTGCTTTACACTATTTTTTGTGTTGGAATTTTCCACAAAACAGAAATTTCAAGTTTCAGCCAGCTTCAGTCCAGGCTTCTTGAATGCTTTCTCAAGAGGATTTTACACATTGGTGATTGCAAACTCGCATCCTAACTCCAAAATATTTGCTAAAACGTTTTCAGATGGAAATTACTCTTACCTGTCTCTCTCTTCACTGGATTAGAAAACTACTTAGTACTTTTGTCCCTGGAAATAACCTACTGTAGCAGGCATCAGTTTAATTTTGGTGTAAAACAAGCAAATAGAAACAAGTTCCCAAAGGTTGTGACCTGAGACAGGGCAGGGAAAGCACTGTGCCAAAGCTAAGCTGCTTTGAGCAGTTTCACCTCGGAGGTCTCTTACAGCAGAGGAGAGGGTGGAAAACAGGAATATCTATTTAGAGATGGTGTTGGTCAAAACAACACTGGTCTGAAGATAAAGCAAGCAGTAATTAGTCTATATTATTATTGGTTCATAGAGGCATTTGATAGCTCCCTTTTATGAGCTGGGGTTTTGTTTCACTTGTGGTCAGAGTCAGAGCTGGTGTATGCTAGCAGCAATCTTCGCTGAGCAGTGAAGCTGAGCTCTTTCATGCCTGCCAAGAAACTTTGCCAGGGGTTAGGCTTCTCAATCTACATTAGTGTTCAGAAGCCAAGCCCTGTATTTTTGTTTGCTAGACCCAAGTAGGTTACAGAGATATGGCGATGGTCCCTCCTCACATCCGCATTAAGAGTCAGATGTGCCATCATGGAAACCACAGGTTCAGGATGTTAAGGTCACATTTGCTGGACAGTCAGATCAGAGTTTGTGGGAAATGCCCTGAGCTGCTCAGAGTACTAGAGCACTGGCCTCTTGATCAAGAATAAATCTCAGATTTCATGCTTCAAGTTTGCTCATTTGGCAGCTTTTCTGAGAACTCAAGTCACTTACAGCTTTAAGCATACAAAATGTATGTGTGGTACAATCATCCTACTTGGACATCCCAGTGGACCGAAGTATTTGAGTACTTGAAGTAACTTCTTTGCAACGTATAGAGCAGCAAGCATTCAAAAAACAATCTAGCTGTGTGTTTAAACAGTCATTATTGCCTTCTGGGTAAACAACACATGTTTTTTAAATGGTCTCTGTACACAATAGACGCTAACACAATAAATCCTAATTGCTCTGAAGGACCCATTAGGCTCTATCAGGTCAATACATATTGGAAGGTTTTTTTGAAAGTCACTCACCCTGTTGTTACATAAGCTACAATTTGAAACTCTATAAGTAAGTATTTGCCCAATGAAGAGTGAGGGTTTTGCCAAGGCCATACTAATTTATCATGTCAGCTTCACTATGGGGACTTCAAGGGCTCATGTTAGGGAGGGGAAAAAAAAAGCAGCACAATATGGTAGGTTTCAAAAACTACATCTCTGAAAAGTTTCGGGCTGCAGTATGCCTCCCCAAGAAAATCAAATGTAAAGTTCACCTCTTCCTCAGCAGTGCATGAATCACAGCAAGGAGATGTGAAGATCAGATGTGGCTGTGGTGCTGGTGGCCAGGCTGTGGCATCCAGTGACCCTTCCTCATCTCCAGTCACCCACCTGTGCCTTTTCACAAGGGCCCTGACCCTGCCTCTGCTTTCTGCATGCCGTGGTGGTG
Organism: Ramphastos sulfuratus; assembly: GCA_013399055.1. Classification (NCBI taxonomy): domain Eukaryota; kingdom Metazoa; phylum Chordata; class Aves; order Piciformes; family Ramphastidae; genus Ramphastos; species Ramphastos sulfuratus. Next base: position 44,898 of record WBNM01022330.1, on the reverse strand, counting down.
GCACCTTTGGACAGGAACACCCCTTTGGTTTACCAACTGTGCTTCACAGAAAGGGGTCCCAGTCTCCAGGGGTGACCAATGGAAACTAAATCTGTACATTTTCTGTGCACTTGCATGTACAAGTATTGTTAATATTGGCAAAACGAATTTTGAGTGCAGCCACTCTTCCTGATTTTATTTTAGCCTTACTTAACTGAATTTCTGATAGCATTTTACAAACTGTAGCATTTGTGTCAGGTCTTGCTAAAGTCTGTGTCACTGTTAGAAATCAGTTTTTGCATTAATTCACTCAGGAGTTGTCTAGTTTCATGTAGCTTTTTTGGATGGAATGTTTTTGTTCTCCTGCAGCTCTTAAGGTGTGTAATTGTACAGACGTGTAAAACCAAACAGTAGTGACATAGATGAGGACTGTCGAGGGAGTTTTGATGAGGCATCCATGGTGAAAAGCACTCGAGTGGTTTAAATCTGAATTCCTGTTCCCAGCCCATAGCTTATAAATCATTTGGGCACGTGAGAAGAAGTTTACCCTTGCTGCTGTTGTACTTCGTAGGATTTGGGTTTTAAGGTCCCTCTGCAGATGGCAGCAGTGATTCTCATTCTGCTCTGCCCACTCTTGAAGGGCTAAGAGCTACCTGTCTCCCTGCCCACCAGGTCCATCCTGCCTGTGAAGCAGCAGGGACCTTGGTGTCTTATTTAGGAGCCCCTTTCTGGGTCTAGTTGCACGAGGTCAGTCTCAGTACCAGAGTTTGCAGTGCTGGCAGCCTTTTAAGTCTCAGGTGGGAATGCAAACTCTCACCATGGGTGGAAGCAGAAACATGCCTGTATTGATACAGCACGAAACTGTTCCCTGCATATAGGGGAAACATCTCCTTTTGTTAACAATACTGTGCTGGAGCTGGCTGGGGGCTGCACTGTGATGCCAGACGATGGCTGTCCATCCCTGCACCCATGGCAGGCAGCGAGGCACAGCCATGCCAGTCTTGTACTGCTTCAAACCACTCTGTGATCCCCAGCAGCCCCTCGTTGATGCAGTTCATTATCAGGGGTCACTGCTAATCCAAGCAGCGCCTGAGCTAGTGGAGCTTCCAGCTGGGGTGACTGGCAGACTGCCTACCAGCACCAGGAGCTCATAGTCACCTGTGCTGGGCCCCCACTGCTCCCTTCCTGGGAGCTAAAGACTTGTCAGGAGCGCAGACAAAACCAGGATTTGCTACTCCAAGCAGTGAGGGTCGAGGGCCGGGGACAGCAGGCTGGACCTAAAAGAAGAGGGGCAGAGGGTTCCTGCCCTGCTTTGGTGAAGGCAAAGCCAAGAGCCAAGATCAGTTCTCTCCGGCTTTGTTTCTGTCCAGAGCCTGAGCTGAAAAGCTCTTTGCAAAAGTCTGCTGAGTTCTCTAACAAGGGCAAGGGTAACAGCTAGTCTGTACAAAAGAAGCTCACTTAGTCCTTTTCTCAAGTCTTTTAGAAGTCACAGTATCCTTCACAAAGGCAGTTTGTCCAGGTAAACAGTGCTGACAATACAGCAGTGAAAGAACCAAACACAGGAATATTTACTACATTTTTAACTTCCTGCTTCTACCAGGAACCACTGCACCCCAGCTGAAAATGCCTCAACAAGTAGAAGGTATGTCCACCAGGACACATTGTCAGCCCATGCCCATATCCTCTGGGCCAGAGCCATGAGCAGGGACCAGTTGGACCCTCAAGCAAACCTATGGTGGAACTTTATGAACATGGATTAAAGGTAAAGTGATTTCCTAGTAATTTGTAACATTTTTTTAAACAGCAGCAAATTCCTAGGGGCAGGAAATTTTTTTTGTCTCCAGGGTTTGCCAGGGTAGGTTCTGTGTAAGCACAGCTTCTGTCACTAATACTGCTGGATGCACATGAAGCACTGTGCTCTTGTACTGTGCTGCAGATGAATAACAGGGCTATCAACTGTACTTGCACTTACACCATGTTTAATACTGTTCTGGTTGCTCTGCTACATATTCATAAAAAACAAAAAGGGAAACAGAAGCACAGAGCAAGCCAACAGATGTCTACCTGGCTCTTAATTGGATTCGATGTGTCCCCAGTGTAGCAAACGCAGTGTTATTTACAGCCAGGCTCTAAGAATTAGATACATCTGGAGGAGTGGTGAAACCTGAACCAGGCTACAAGAGTTGATAGATGAACTGAAGAGCTGCCCCATTTCCCCCTTATCTCTTCCCCTCTTACCTATGTACTGGTTCCCCATTGTGTGTTGAATCAAATGAAAGACACGCATATAAAAATGAAAAATAGCAGGAAAAAAAAAAAAGGAGAGAATTTCTGCTCTTGTGGGCTTTCATCAGCATTTTCTAATTGTACAGCAATGATGATAATAAAAAGGCTGTCCTCTGCTCTCAGCTATAATTTGGATAATCAGCTGAAAGCCATAATGAAACTGTCCATGATTGCTTTCTGCTGGGCTGCTAGTTCATAGAAACTCATTGTTGGGAAGAATTAAAAGTTAGGACTCCTGCTACAGGGCTGTGCCACTGTGCTCCAAAGGATAGCTTTATGACAGACAGAACTTAGAGCGCAGAGCATGGGTGTAGGGACTGGAGATTTTTTTTCCTGTTAAAAAAAGAATGCCAAATGATATGCATGTCTAGGCTGGGTGGACTTGTAGACACAGAGGATTTTGGAAGTGGTAATGAGATCTCTGGCCTTAAAATCCCTGAGGACTTTGATGTCTGGTAGCAGCAATTGGTGGCATGAGAGCTGCTGGCCATAGATTGGTTGGCAAGTCAGATTTTACCTCTGAGAGGAAGACAGGAGCTAGGTCATGCTTTGAGTCTTTGCTTTTTGGGCTCAGGATGCAGCTGGAGATATTTTGGGTGCATGAGATTTTGGGTGCTGGTGTTCCTCAGCACCAGGCCTGAATATGAGCCATCCCTGTGGGTGATGTGCTGCGGGTGTGTCTTGACTAGTTGATACAATGCTGAGTGTTATGGTTCAGATTGCCCTTCTATCTGCATCCACTGAGGAGTGAGGAGCTCATGGTTCAAGGGCATGAGACCAGTCTTCCTCCTTAGCTAGAATAAGTGCATTGGCAGAGTGGGTGCAGCCTGTGATCCTCCAAATCTGGCATCTGAAGCAGGTCTGTTGCCCTGCGTGCCCTGAGCTTCAAGAGTAGTGGAGGCCGTTGAAAACCGTGCTGTTAATTTAGGTTCGCTAGTGCAGGTTGCCGCTCCAGACGTCGGGTAGTTCCCGCCAGAGTCCGTGGGAAGGGGCTTTCGGAGTCCGTGGGAAGAGGCTTTCGGCACGGGTAGGGTCTCTCGAAAGGGCCAGCTGGTCCATTCGCCACAAGTTTTAAGTTGTGAGGAAAGCGGTTCTGAACGATCACCCCGCGGCTCCGGAACGGCGAGCCGGAGGGAGCCCAGGCC